>JAEIIG010010274.1:0-10195 GCA_018904695.1 Drosophila parvula | reverse complement strand
TTTTTAAGACTGTATGATTAAATTTTCACGAAAAAGCGTTTCTTTTTATTTCTAATTTATATACAATATAATAAATTGTGAAATATTCCGTTAAAGTCAAACGTTGGTAGGGTTGCCTCTCAGCAATGCCTATCGATGTTGTGATCTATCGATTCACACACCGAAATCTTCCCTAAAAGTTTGACAAAACAAATTAAACATTCGAATTATTCGTAACTTTTGAGAATCGAAAAACTTAAAAACAAGTTCAAAGTAATATTAAATTAAACATTATCTGTTTCCATATAAAATCAAATTTTCTATCGCTTTTTTTTCCAGATAAAGAACCTGTGCGGGTGAAGTACGAAGCTCGGCCAAGACTAGCATCACCATCCGGGGCAGGAACAGGCGCGGCACCATCATGTTGCCGCAACAGTACTGCCTGAGATGGAAGTACCATCATAGCAATCTACAGACCATGTTCTCGCAGCTTCTCGATCGCGGCTGCTTCTGTGATGTGACATTGGCCTGTGAGGGCCAACTGATACGGGCACATCGCGTCGTCCTTTGCGCCTGCAGCACCTTCTTCGACACGGTCCTCTCCAACTATGCCAGCGAACGGGATCCGATTATCATTATGAAGGATGTCACCTTTGCAGAGGTTAAATGCTTGATTGAGTTCATGTACAAGGGCGAGATCAATGTGGAGCATGTGAGTGGTTATATCTGCAAGATATGGAAAATATTTTTATATTTTTTGTAATATTCAGGCTAGTCTCCCTTCGCTGCTTAAGACCGCGGATGACCTGAAGATCAAGGGCCTGGCAGAGGTAACTTGGCGTGATGACGAGGACGGACCGCCGCCACCCATGGCCGCTGCTGAATTCCACTCGCCGCCGCGCAGTCGGGCCGAGAGCTTTGCCCAGGACCTGCTTCTCCAGCAGCAGCAACAGCAGCACCAGCACCAGCAGCAGCAGCAACAGCAGCAGCAGCAGCAAGCGTCGCACCTGCACAGCTCCACACTTTTGGATAGGGAAAGGGAGAGAGAGCGGGACCGGCTGTCGCCGGGCATGGAGAGCGTACTGGGTCGCATGCCCGTGATGCCAACCCATCCGGGAGCAGGTGGCTCCGGTGGCGTGGGAGTGGGAGCGATAGGCGTCTCGTCTTTGGAGGGAACAGCGCCAGTGGAACACTATCTGGGACCCAAGCGCAAGCGGGGACGTCCGCCACTAGATGATGCCTACGATGTTTTCAATGTGTAAGCTAATAATTGATATTAAATTAAGAACAAAAAAATATATAGAAATATATCCTTTGGACAGTCGCAAGCTGTCCCGGTATGCGGCCAACTTGGAGCCCGCTCAGCGCGCCTATTTGGAGACAGCACGTCATTTCGCTGAGGAGCCGCCAATGGTGGCACATGCCGCTTCGCTGGCATCACCGCCAGTCGCCTGCCCACCCAAACAGCGCCAGCGCCTGCGCCACCAACAGCAGCAGCAGCAGCAGCTCCTCCAGTCGGAGGCCAATGAACAGGAGGCTGGAGCCCAGGATTGGGCCCAGGCGCATGAAGAGTCACGTCGCAGTCCCACCACGCCCAAGATTCTCACCGATGGCGGCGGCGGCGACAACATACAGGAACAACCGGAGGCAGGCGGCAGCGATGAAACGGATACGGAAGTCCTGACCGCCAGCACCGGGAAGAAGCAAGCGGAAAAGACAAGCGATCGACCAACGCGTCATGGCAAGCTGCGGCATGCCCGGCGTCTGTACGAGAAGTCGGCACAGGAGGGTCTCCCCAATGCAGAGGCGGAGAAGGAGGAAGCTGATCCTTCATTGCCCCAACCAGTGGAGGAGATCGAGAATGAGCATTTGGTGGCGAACCGAGGTGAATCGCCGCGTCCTGCCTCCCTTATCCCGGCCAGCATTGCCTCCTCTTCCTCTTCCGGCTACTTGATTAACGAACACGGCATGATAATGGCTCACGAATTTGCACCAAATGTGGCAGCCAGCGCTGCTGCCGCCACCGCTGCCGTTGCCGTGGCAGCTGCTGCCGCTGTGGCAGTGGCCGCCAGTGCCTCGGCTGCATCCTCATCATCGGCAGCAGCAGCAGCAGCTGGCGGCAGCCAACAGGAGCCCGGCGGCAGCACTGGAGATTATCCAGACATTAAGTTGGAGGACTACGATGCCGCCGAACTACGTCTCACAAACGAGGAGCTAACGCAGTGGCAGGATGTCATCAAGATGGACGACTATTTGGCCAAGGGACGACGTCCCCAGTTCTGGGAGGAGCCATTCACCAAGCGTGTAAGTGGCGGCCGGTCTCAGATATATATTTTAGATGCAATATATAATATATTTGTGTATTATATTTTGCAGGTATTGGATGCCATTAAAAACAAAAGACTCGAGATGAAGAAGGCCGCCCGCATTCTGGGCGTTTCCTATGGCACATTGTACGGACGTTACCGTGAGGTCTACGGTTGCTTGAAGCATCCGTACAGGTAAGAAGTTAACATCTAGCCGGTGTTAATTTCTTATTTAATATAAGCGGCGGTTTTTGTTTTTGTGTAGTGGCACGGCATTCCGAAATTCTGGCGCCTCGTCCGCTGCCAGCCAGCTGGGAGGTGTGCAGCCTCGGTTCGATCTCGGTTTTCGCAACGGCGGCGTCCTTCCCGCTCAGCTGGGTAAGTTGGGGGCGGGATAAATTAACGAAGAGGAAGCGCTCCAACTCACTGTGAATTAAGTTCAATCCAATTCCTATTTACAGAGCTGGGCAAGGTGAAGAAGGATCTGAGCGAGCCCTGGACAAGGCCGCAGATTTGAGGGCGGCGGCCGGCCATGAGCAAAGGCAAAAAGGAGCTGGCGCCAAAAAATGCCAAGCAGCGACGGCACAGGCTGATCTAGGGTCTGGAGGCATTTTGGTTTTTTTGGAGATTGAATTCGAAAAGAAAAAGACAGCTAAGAGCAGGCTAGTTTAAGGAGCGATAAACGCCAACTTTTCCTGACGAAATTCCCACTATTTTTTTTTTTGTTTGTTCTTTCATTTCATTTGTTGTTTTCTTCGTGTTGACACATACAAACCTACAACTGATCTACATAAAATATAATAATATTAATCATAATAAAAAACTTTAAAATAAATATGTATGTCTATATGCGAACCGCGGATTAGTTAAATAAACTACATATATATATATACGCACACACACACACACACACAAACGGTATTGATTGGCATTCAATGTGAATGAGATACGACGAAGACATAAATAAATAAATATAAATATACATTTTTTCTTTTTGGTAGTGAAAATTTTCAATAAAAAAAAACAAAAGAACATGAATTATGGAATCTAGTTAATCGCGGTATTAAGACACAATGACGATGTGAATTTTTTGATAATCTAATGCAAAACGAACACAAACAATATGTATTACATACGAAACATATATATGTATATGTTTAAAACGAAATAAATTAATATCGATTACAAACTTTGTGAATTTGAATTTTGGCGGCTGGATAACATTATCGATGTATCCATATCGATAACTTAAAAGTGACTGTTAGTTGGATGATGTTAACAAGTCAAGCGCCAAGTGCTGTAAGGCGCACTGTCGGCGATGCTGCTAATTAACAGAGACTGTCAGATGGTTGAATAAAGTAACAAATTACAGTGTATGTAAGCAACATGTAGTGATGTGTGCTTTAAGCTCACGCTTCTTAATTGGTTAAACCCACAAAATATATTACATTTTATTTGTTAACTACATAAATGAATATCGATTTGATATGTTATCGATATATCAAAGACAGCCTTCTGTTACTTGACAAAGTGCTGCTAGGCGCGCTGTCAGCTTCACGCTATTTTATAAGTGTCCAAAACAATAAACAAAAATAAACTTGAATATATTTGTGATAGAACCAGAATAACAATAATATAACTAATAGCAGTTAGCAGGTAATATATTGTAGCTTATGTGCTTATACTTCTTTCTGTTTTAAACTTCTGACTTTACAGAGCGTCGTGCCGTTTATTTATTGCTGTTTTAGCTTTCTGTTCGCGCTGCGATTTGTTTGGTTTCATTATTGTTACTGCTCTTCTTAAGTTTTGTGGTGAAATATTAAACAAGATGCGCTTGAAAGTAATTGAGCTGGATGACATTAAATATGTCATGGCATGTGTGCCGGTTGGCTCGAACTCTCTAAAGTTCTACTGGCATAACGAGGCAGCGAAGCAGAGTTATGTTGACATTTTGTCGTGGGACATCTTCCAGCAGCGTCTCAAGGTAAGGTTTCATAGGTTTATGTTGAATATAGTGTGTGTTTAGCGGCGACACTTATCCCTTTTCACTTCCGGCAGAATCTAAATGCACGTGTTAAGTTCCCGGAAGATGCTGTGATTAAGACACTCCAGACCGACTATCCCTTGCAAGCTGCACTGGAAACGGATCTCAGCTCGGACGGCGTCCTGATGCTTTCTTGTAAATATACGATGGCCGAATCACAGGTGTCCCTCAAATGGAAGTGGCACCTTAAGCCCACAGGCTCCTCCAGCTCAGTAAGTGTTGTTGTGAGCCAAGGAAAACCAATGACTGGTGTTTCTTTTTTGTCTAGTTCTACCGCCATCTCCTACTGGACGCCGTGCACAAAGTGGATGCTTTGCGTGGTCTTGTGACCAACCTTAAGAGCGAACTCTGCGCCAAGGACAGAGAAATAGCGCAATATCACATGGAGGGGTTTCAGCTGCGAAGAAGTAAAGCCAAAGCATTAATCCTGAAGATCTTCCCTGTATTATAAAACGAATTTTATTTCTTAGCCACCATCCAGACAAAAGTATTTGACTTGAATGCCTTTTCGGATCTTAACGGGGAGTTGTTGAACAATGCCGAAGCTTACAACGATCTGAGTAAGGTATTTGATCATGAGCCTCGCTCTTCCCCGTCTTCAAGAGACGGCTCATCAGCGTCATCATCTATCTCCAGCATCTCGGAGAGACGTAGTCTGTCATCTGGCTCCTCAGTCCGTAGCAGGTTCGTCTTGGCAATATATACTTATGTTTTGAAAGAAGCATTTGTAATAATTCGTTTTGATATTTACAGAAAGCGTAAGGCCCTAGAGATCAACACTAACCATCTGGAGCGTAAGGCCAAGCAGCGCCTCCAACAGACCCATGTGGAGTTCAAAAACTCGCAGAGTTCGCAGGAGACAATGACTGATTACCTTACCGAATTCAGGACCAAAAAAGAGCAGGAGTCAGAGCAGAAGGTAAAGAGAGAGGTAAAAGAGGAGGTAAATGAGGAGGTAAAAGAGGAGGTAAAGGAGGAGGTAAATGAGGAGGTAAATGAGGATGTACATGAGGTAAATGAGGAGGTAGAAGAGGAGGTAATGGAGGAGGTAATGGAGGAGGTAAGGCACGAGCTTAAGCAGGAGTCCGAGGAGGAGCCCGACCAAGAGCAAGAGCCAGGACATGGCAGTAATATTGAGACTGAGGCCCCAACAAATATTGTGCTAGCAGAGCCAGATGCGGATATCTCACACCAAAAAGGGGATATCTTAGAGTCAGATAGCTCAGAGCAAGAGGAAGAAGAAAAGCCGCCAGGAGGCAATAATGATGCTCTTACTGACAGCGACCAGGAACTTAACTTAATCCGTTCGATCCTAGCTCCCTGGGCCATTCCCAAGGACGAGTAAGTATTAGCAAGTATACTACGCAACTTGGGACCTTAACGAAATTGTATTTGATCCTGGCCCAGCTTCATTGTTCAAAAAATAAGAGAAAGCCGAGTTTAGATTTTAAGTTTTTAGATTTGAGTGTATTTTTTTTGGTACATGCAAAATAATTCCCCCTTAGAAAGGGAACTTGGAACCTTTTCAGATTTTATCCTTTTTTTTTTTTGGTTTTAACTTAAACACACATTTGATACGGTACAAATGAACATACGAAATAATTTCCCCCACTGATAAAGGGAAATAAAAAACGGAAACAATATGTACGCATATATATTGCTGGCATATGGACGCTACCATTCTTATGATTACATTGTCTGTATATATAATATACCATGGCTGTGTTCACAAAAATATTAAAAGCTACTTTTAAGTGAATGTTTAAAGCTGGAAAAACCAAAGAACCCCAGGGAAATGAAAGAGAAAATGTAGAAAAATGTATAACTATATTTTATTGTAAGCATGAGCATGAAAAATAAAATAAAAAGTGTGTGGTCTCATTCGAGGGAGTTGCAAAAAAAGAGATGGTACTGCCAGGGGAGCGGGTAATCTATACGCGTCGGAATCAAATGTGAATATTCGCTCTGATTTGGCATTTGTTTACTTTTATGACACCTGATCGAGCCATCGGGCCGGGCTAGGTCTTTTGGGGGCTTTGCCAACATTCAATTTACGCACAGTTAGCGATAAGATAGTCGCACGGGCACCCACCACCACCAAGTAATATCAACTGGCCATGGGTCTGATGGCTCATTGTGGTGGCTCGATTCAAGAAATTCGGTCGATAATTGTAACAACGGGTCCACCCACTCCACACCGCCTTTCCAATAATAATAACATAAAATAAAAGTGATTTTATTTGTATAAGAATTGTGCCAAAGAAAATGGATCTCGCGATGATTCGTATGTTGCTGGCCATATCGCTTCTTCTGCTCGGTGTTTTGGCCTCCGATGAAAGTGAGTCACGGTTTTTGGCCGGTTATCAATCCGATATTACGGAATTACGAGTGTAGGAGGGTGTAGCCATGGTGCTTCTTGCCCTGCCCCGGACTCACTAATAGAATCGTCAACGAAAAAATAACGGAAACAAATTTGTAATTATCGGGTTAAAGCCCACAACAAAGCTGAGTAAAAGGAGTAGTTATCTTTTTTTGTACGTTTTTTTTAAGTGCCTTTGTGGTTTTGTTTGTAATAACTGAAGATACAAGAATACCGCGTTAATTACAAGGTGGAAGAGTCTCTCATCAAGTGCAATTGAAGTTTCTCAAATGAAATTTATACAAAATGGAATTACAATGGAAATCTATTGATATCTAAACTGATTGATCATAACTGATAATAACATAATAATCTTTCACTTGAATTATACAAATAATAAAAGAGAAAGGCCGATGGCTAATTAATATTATCACATTATTATTATTATTAATAATACTCTCTTTAAATGCCATTCCCAAAGTACTTTTCCAAGGAGTGTGCTCAATGCAAAAGCCTTGATTAGATTGTCTCGTTTTTGGAATACAAGGAGAAGCTATAAAACCATATATCAATTGACGTTAAGTATCATCCATAAAGCAATGGGGATATTGTGTGCTTCACCCTTCCTATAAAGAACATACTACTATCTACTATCTACTATTTTTTCAGCAAATCATTATGGCAGTTGTTCAAATACCGTAATTCAATAGATTTCTATAATCGGAAGTGAGTCACATTTTAGATATTTTTAATGGTCATGAGTCGGAGGATTGCTATATGCACAAAAGATAAGTAACTTTTTTGGGTTGAATTTACCATAGACCAACAGTAGAGTTGTGCTAAAGGATATTTCTGGAGAATGAAGACTGCTTTTGCACTCTAAAAAGCCCAACTAAGGATTCAAATGTAGCCTTATTTTTACGAGAATGTACTCTTGGAGTTCCCAACTGGTTTTTCTTTGCTGGCTTGAACTTTTACTTACCAGTAGAACAGTAAAATAAAATATGAAACAGGCATATTCATACTGCGATATTATAGAAATCACTGGGCTTTTTAATTAAAAATGTATACAACACTATGCTACAACAAATTATCGTTAAAACAAAAACAAATTTACACTTAATTTGGTATCTGAAACATTTTATTCTCGGTAATATCGGCATGACTTATAGCTATGACCACAAAAATAGCTATTTAACGCTAGAAACGGCTAGATTAAGCTACAAGATGACCAATGGAACATCACTAATGCTGTGCTTTCATTTGCACTCGAAGACCTCTGCCGAGTTTCACGAATGTTGATAGCGTGCGTGTGTGGGCAGAGCGCCAGCAGAGAAATAGATCCGTGATGAACACTGCTTTTATGCATCTTAAAATTAAAACTTGCAGGTGCTGGAACTCAAGCGACAAATGCCACGTCCGGCAAGATCGATCCCAAGATTGTGGGCGGCCAATCGGTGGACATTTCAACGGTACCGTACACGGTATCGGTTCGTCTGACCGCCAACGACAGACGCAGCTACGGATCCGGACATTTGTGTGGCGGTGTGGTGATCTCCCAGCGTCTGGTGGTAACCGCCGCCCATTGTTGCTACAAGTGGGTATTATTCGCATCCTTCTCCAACCTAAATAATACATCATTTAAAACCATTTCAGTTCCGATACTCAGAAATATCGAACGGCTGGCGAATATTTTCTGGTCATGGGCAGCAGCAATCTGCGGAGTACCACCAATAACACCCAGGAGTACTACGTCCAGCAGCTGATCATTCACGCGGACTACAACCACAATATGCTGACCAATGACATTGCCCTGATGTTCATCAACGGCTACATACCATGGAATTCGCCGACGGTGAAGGCTCTGGCCCTGAACAGCGGCATTGTGGCAACAGGCACCACTTGCACCATCTCCGGCTGGGGCGTGCTCTACAGTGTAAGCAGGAAACCTCGATTAATGTGGGATCTCCGTTTCCAACTCCGTGCCATTTTTGGTGTCTTTCAGGGCGGCTATAGCAGTAATAGCCTGCAGGCGGCCGTTGTACCCATCGTGTCCTACGAGTCCTGTCGCGCTGCCTACGAAATTGTGTACATTTCGCAGGTGTGCGCCGGCTATAGCAACGGCGGCATCGATGCCTGCCAGGGTGACTCAGGCGGACCCCTTAATTGTGGCAACCAACTGGCCGGAATTGTCTCCTATGGAACCGGTTGCGCACTGGCCGGATATCCGGGTGTGTACACCAATGTGTCCTACTACTACAGCTGGATCGTTCAGCAGAACAACTCGCTTAACTATTCGATCTATCGGAATGCCGCCGGTTCGATGCGATCCGGATCCAAACTCTGGTGGCTGCCACTCGTCCTGGCATTTGTCCTGGCCACCACCGGTGGTGCCTCCTTGGCGGGGTCACAGTGATGCGGAACGTAACCTAAGTAGTTTTTGTGTAGCAAATAAATGAATTTATTTTATATTTTCACAAGAAGAATTTTAACAAAATATTATGTCCTTTGAGAAAGATCACAGAAAACTAGAATTTAAATGATAAGTTAATGTATGACGGTAGCTTTTCAAATGGATTTAGAGATATCTCGATATTTCTTCCATTATAAAGCATCGGTTAGGCATCGATCCATCTATCATCGAACATTAAAAATTGATTTTTGCCTTTACTTTACATCGAACTGAGCCTGAGATTCCCCGGACTGGATAGGGAGATGGACCACCATCAGTGGCCGCTGATGCTGCTGTCGCTGACCTTGGCGGCCTACGGCCAGCGTGAGTCCCATCCTCCATCCGTATCCGATCCAGCTCTAGACCCACTCGCACCCTCAGTGGAAACACAGCAATTCACTCAGTTCTCCGATGAAGGTCACTCCTCCGCGTCGTACGTAAGGCTGCCGAAAGTGGTTGGCGGCTATCAGGTGACCATTGATCAGGTGCCCTTCCAGGTGTCCGTGCGCAGGCGCTCCATCCACGAGGAGCACTATGGACTGGGCCATGTCTGCGGCGGAGCGGTCATTTCGCAGCGTTTGGTCTGCTCCGCTGCCCACTGCTATGCCATGTGGGTGATAATAGTTCCAAAAACTTGAGATCCTTTTTGTTTTTGGGATGGAATTAGCGTTATAGTTAAGGGAACTAAGACCCCCCCTACGAAATTTGATTTAATTTGAAAGTAATTTTGTAGTAGGGGATGTCAGAAAATATCGATATATTAATATTGTGTCAATATTTTAACCTATCGATATATTTGCAAAACATCTAGAACCATTTTTGGTTTTAAGATGTTTAAAATATAATCGAAACAAACACAAATCAAAATAAATACATTGCAGGATATTATTTTTCGATACTATCGACTTTAAGGTTAAATGCGATATTTTTCGATGTTTTAAACATTGCTATATATTTACTATACGATTTTTTCGATATGTTACTGAGCGCCATATTTTTGTCGATATATTATATCGGATTTGTTCTCACAATTTACATCCCTATCTTCATAAATA
>JAEIIG010010266.1:0-30708 GCA_018904695.1 Drosophila parvula | reverse complement strand
ATAAAATTTACTTATTATCTTTAGATAGATAGATTGTAAATAAAAAACTAAATAAAAAAACTAAAGAAAACAAATATGTACATATGTATGTATATCGTCGTCAAGCAGCTTTTATAGAAATCCGAAAAATGATGTCACAATATATGTACATATGTATTATGTATGTATATTTTTTTCTTTTATATTAACTTCATTTCCTTAATCCCTTTTGCCACACTCGGCAACCCTGTCGGGGCCTCCGCTCCAGCTCCGTTCGTTCGTTTCAACTAATGAATGAAACCGCAAGCAGTCGAGCGGCGGCAACAACAACGTGAAACAAAAACCCAACAAAAACCCCTAATTAAAATGCATTTTCATTTGGGACTTCAGAGTGCCGTCAGCTCCTGTCCTCCCCGCCTCCTGTTTTTCTCTCTCTCCTCCTTCCATTGAATCCGCTCTGACAGTGGCGTTCGCCGGGAGGGTTCATTCCCATTCATTAGCCACGCACCCCGTCTGCAGGCGCCACTGTGCGTCTCGTGAACCGTTATGCCATTGTATGTACACACGGACACATATACACGTACAGGAACACAAGCGCACGCATAGTTTGAAAACCCCCCTTTCACCCGCAGCCCCTTCCATCGCTTGACTCTGAATGGCTGCGGGCATATTTAATTACAAAAGCTGCTAATTAGGAAACGTACACACCCACGATGGTTAATTTGTTTGCAAACCAATTAACTCGGCGCATAGTAGCAGGCGCACAGAAAACCACAGACAGTCGACAGGCAACTGTGACGCCGGCCGAGACTGAGGCGGTGGCAGAGCCAGAGCCAGAGCCAGCAGCAGCAGCAGCAGCAGCAGGCACCAGTAGCAGCGGCAGCGGCGAAAGAAACGCAGCAGCAGCAGCAAATGGTATATTGGTCGCTTAGGCCAGGCCCTCTCAGTTCAATGCTGGGGGTCGACGGAAGCCTTACATGGGCCTGGTGGCATGGTTCCCGCCGCTGCCGGAAAAGCCGAAAGAACTTTCCAATCCAATCAGTAGCGAGCGGTGTGTGTGTGTGTATGTTGATGTGTGTGTGTGTATTTGGCAATCCCAGCTACTCTAACTAACTAACAACTGTTAACGAACCCTGGCCACAAAAGATAATGCCAAGATGTACATACAAGGGGGTTGGCCGAAGGGTGCTGGCCAAGGGGGGGAGGGGCGACGAGCTGACGGCATCCAGACAAATGTCTAATAAATGAAAACGAAATTTTAATGAAAAAGTTACGTTTCATTAAGCGTGTGTGCGTGTGTTTGCCTGCACTGGGAGAAAATGATAGCAGTTACCTTAAGAGTTTCTAGGAAGAAGGGGATTCAGACTTATTTCCATAAAAACTTATAAAGAAAATAGAATTTTCAGTCAGTTTTAGGTTTTATAACTCAGAAAAACATTTTGTATTTAATTAGAGATTTATCTACAGAATTTTCATCTAAAACTTGAAAATTAAAGAATTAATATAAGCAAGTTTGTTATATTTTCTAGAATTAAAAAAACCACATCACATTTATTTTTCGTCAATGCATGTTTGTTCTTAATAAATGAGCTAAAGTTGCTGCAAAAGTTTTTGCCGCTCGTGCCGTTGGCCCGTTTATTGTTGTTGCTGCTGCTGCTGCTGCTGCTTTTGGCTTCCGCAGTCGGACAGTTGTGCGTGCTAATGAGTAATAAACCGAAGTCGGTGAGTGCGGGTCTAACCCCCCCTTTCGCCCACACAGTGTCACTCCCGCAAACAAGCAAACCCACACCCGTGGCCTAGACGAGCGGCAGACGTGAATGTCAGGCGAACAGACCCATGGAGCAGCATTCTACACCGGCCCAATGCGCTCAAGAGAGAGAGAGAGAGAGAGTAGTTGGGGGTGATTAGTGGGTGGCGGATGGGGTTGATTGGGGGGGGGGGGGAGGAGTCACTCTCCAGCAGGGAGCGCTGAAACTGGAGCTGGCGATGCTGATGCCTTTGGTTCCGGCTCAGCTTTCGCGTTAATTAGTTTTGAGCGCTCTTATTATGCAGCTACATGTGGCATGCCAGCGGACGAGGAGGAGGAATGGTGGGGTGGAGGACGACATCAATGTCATTCGCCATGCGAGATTGTATCTCTCGATGCGAGCAAGCAATTCCGCTAATGAGCTTTTTAGCTGGCCAACAAATTTGCCTTAATTAAATTTTTCTCCTTAGATGATTACATTTTAATGATGTTTTCAAATTAAAGAAACAGCTACAGAGATGTATTTAAAGAAAGGAAAAAATAAACAACGAAGAAAATACTCTGTAAATATGTTTAAAAATAAAATATGTAATAAAAAATTCATATTATTTAAGGAAAAGGATGTGGACTCCTTTTAATTTAAATTACTTTATTTATAGATTATATATTATTAAGAAAATTTACTATACTCGTAAGTACATACCTCCCATAACGATAGAGCTTGTTGTTTCCAAAAATATGCAATAAAATATATAATATAATATTTAAAAAATAGTCTGGGGTGCTCCAGAAATAGCTACGTGTCTTAAAGTCATTATTGAAATCATTTTGAAAGTCAGAAAAAGGATAAAGTTAATTTACGGGAACTCTAGGCTTTGTCAAGAACTAAAAGAGGATCTTAAATAGTTCGTTAAATTTTAAATTTACCTTTTTATTACCTTACCTATTCTATCCTCGGTTCTGAAACTCATAAAATCGATTTACTATAAAAATTAGGGTATTTTATAGTCTATATTAACCACGTTTACGAAAGAAAAGCTGAAATGAAATATTGCTGATAAGGCAAAAGAGCTGAAAGCGATTGCATTGCATGAAATATATGTATATACATTCATACATACATATGTACGACGTGTGACAGCGACCTCTGCCCATTTGCTGGCCGCCCAAAATGCTCGCTCCCTCCCGGCAGCACCGACAACAACATAATATAGCTTATCACAAAAGAGTTAACAAACAAATAAATGAAAAAGCCGAACAAAGGGCAATGTGCAAGGCACGTTCGCCCCCCGCAGATCCCACTAACCATTTCCAGCACGTGTGTTTTTCGTTTATCGCCCGTCGTATTTTCGATTTTTTCTTCTATAGAGAGAGAACTCTTTTTGGGCCACCTGTTGCTGGTCGCTGAGCGCCTGTTGCGCTGACAAATAATCGATCGTCGGTTATTTATTGATTTGTGATTGATGGGCCCATCATCATTATCGATATCGAAAACCCAGGCGACATCAATTCGATTTCAAGGGGGGGATGGGCTATGTCGTGGCTACGTGGGATCTTCAAGCTTGTTGGGGCGGATTAGCTAGCTTTGGTCATGCGGCCAACAGCAAACGGCAACAGGCAGAGATCGTCGTCGTTGCTGCTGTTGGGAAATTTGAATAAAATGAACGTTACAACAACAGAAGCAAAAGGTTGATAAGCAGAGCGCTTAACTTATCAATGCATAAAGCGGTTTTGTGTTTGGTTAACTTTAGTATTTATTCATTTTTAAAATGTCCATAACAGAAATCCAAGAAAATATATGTAAACATAAACACTTATGCGTCTAAAAACCATGTGTGGTGGGGGCAAAAGGGGAAGAGTTTTGGATATAAGTACTTGTATTTTTGTTAAGATTTTTTCATCATTTTCCATTCCATTTTGTTTCCTTTTAGCAAAAAAACTTATGTACCTACGCCTTAGCCTATGCAATATTTATCAATGATCGTTGAAAACCCGACACCCGAAAGTATGCTAAGTACGAAAGGCCGCTTACGACTTGCGACTACCCTTGCGGCACAATTGCTGCACCGCCTGCGCTGCCGCCAGAAAACTCTTCTCGGCGCAGCGCTTTGGCCAGTCCTAGGACTCGTAGAGCAGCCGCTGATAGTGCGGCAGCACCTCATGCCGGCTCACATGCAGGCTAAACTCCAAAGCCACCAGCACGGCAAACTCCGAGGATATTAACTCCTTGCGATTCAGCCGGAATACGCTCTCCGTCTTCTCGATCAGGCTCTTGAGGGCATCGCCCTTCACGTCGTTCATCTTGGCGCTGAGCAGCAGACAGGCGCCCGCGCACAGCTTGCGGTTGCTCTTGTTAATCAGATTGGCCAGGATGAGCTTCTCAAAGTACACGTACGCCTGCGATATGGTCACCAGATCGATGCGGGAGTCCAGCTTGTTGATCCGTCGCATCTCTCGCTTGATGCTAATTGGAAAAGAACACAAGATAAATTAGTAAAGTTAACTTCATTATTTGGTTTACAAGCTTACCTCCTCAGCTTGCTCAGCGTGAGCTGGATGGTGGGGAACTTCTCGCGGAACTTGTCGTTGAGCTCCTTTTTCAAATCCGAAGGGCGTACATAGTCAATGACGGAGGTCATGTAGGAGGTGAAGGTCAGCAAAGTGCGATGCTTGCCGGCTATCAATTCTGGATCATCCAAGATGCTGGCCGAGTACTGTTGGTTCTGCAAGGAATTAAGCGAATTAATTAATCATTTATAAATTAAATAAATAACTCTTTTCCGATGTGAGCATTAAGACATCACGAACGCCAGTAATTTCAGATCTCTTTGTCCCTCTGTGACACAAACTCTTTATAAATCTATGAATTATCTAACTACCGATCTATTGTTGATATTTTTTAAGTGGAACTCCCCTTTTAATTAATAAAATCAAAGTAAAACTTACAAGTTGACCCCTCACAGAATCTCCTCCGAGGATAACGCTCTCAATGTCCATGTCCAACTTGAGGTCTGGCGTGGGACTGGCCGCACTATTCCTGTTATTGTTCTCATACGTGAAACACCTGCGGATAATGAAGGTATCAATTATTAGTGGTTCCAATTAGGCAGCCATATTTATATCGAGTATAAAGCGTGAGAAGGCGGGATTAGGTTAGTTGAAGCTTTTTTCTTGTTCGTTGGATGTGTGTGAGAGTGGGTGGCTGTGTTTGTGGGTGGGTTGTGGGGAGGTGATATTGGTTAGTTGGACTAAAAGCATTTGGGCAGACCGAACCCGGCTAGGGAGGAGCCAGTCTCAGAGCCCTTTCCCTAGCCAGGTTGCCTGTACAATTTTTTTTTTTTGTCATATTAGCTGTTTTCAAAATTTACCATTTGCCTTGACGTTTGGTTATGGTTTTTGTGCTGAAACGAAGTAGTGCAAAGCGTTAAATGAATTAGCAAAAAGTTAATGCCACATAATGTAGTTTATTTTTATTTGTTTTCTTTTTTCTTTTTCTTTTTTTTTTTGGGTCAACGATTACCGAACCAAAACAAAGGGGGAAATAACAACAGAAAGATCGCATTTCATCGATTATTTCTGCCCAGCTAGGCTAAATACAAAGTATCTTACGATTCTTGTGGTGTTATATAAAAGTTGAAATGATGAGTCAGATTTTATAGTTCGACTTGTGTCAGCTTTTCTTTGAGTTGTTGTCAAACACAAGTCAAAAGCAAGTGGCTCCAATTACCAAGTAATACGAGAAGCGGACAAAGAAGCGTTTTGTAAACAGTTTTCGGATCAGATGAGAATTTAATAAAGGGAATTCATGGGTAGAAAATTAATCTGTTCGGTATGGCTAACCATGCTTGTATGGCTCTTGATGGATGTTGGTTTAGAATGGTTCATATGGGCATGACAAAATGGAACTGATTGATATTATGTGTTTTCTTCTTTTGATTTTTGTACAAAAATGATACGAAAAAGAAGATCCGTATTAGCCGAGAGTGGAATCCGGCACCAACCTCGCAATGCCATGATTCTTGAGAGCAGCCGTGCTCGTGATCTCCATTTGGTTATCGAAGATGGAAGGATTTGCCGAGGCA
The DNA here is from genome assembly GCA_018904695.1 of Drosophila parvula. NCBI lineage: Eukaryota > Metazoa > Arthropoda > Insecta > Diptera > Drosophilidae > Drosophila > Drosophila parvula. The sequence continues at coordinate 24,900 of JAEIIG010010266.1, read as the reverse complement.
TTGCCATGCTTCTTGCGCTCCTTTTCGTACTGACGTGAGGGTATTAGCAGGTGGCCATACGATATATCCTGCAATACAGAAAAGTCTTTGGTTAATTTCTAATTTAAGGAATTACTTTAATTAATTGACCGTACCTGACCGCTTTCGGCCTTCTGTATGCCCAACAAATCGAAAGGATCAAAGGGGGCATCATTAATGGAACTCAAAGGTCGTGATGTTGATGGATTCCTGCGTCGGCGATCCTCCTTGCGGAATTCAGCTCTGTTAACAGAAGATTATCTCATTAATTGTTCACTCTTTAATTGTTTAAAAATGCCTCCCAGCTTACCTGCCACCATTCTTGCCCTTGTAGTAAGGCAGCGCCGAGAATATAAAGAACGGCACCTTGCGGGACACCAGCACCATTCGCTCATCCCTCGCCTGACCCAAATTCAAAGCCTGACTGGCTGTTCCTCGCCTGCTGTCGCTGATCTGCACCGACTTGCTCAGGCTGTTCCGGAAGCTGCCCGTAAAATTGCCCGCCGGCGTTAGGCTCTCCGTGCTGCTGTCATCGGTTATGTGGCTCACACTCGAACCGCTCAGAACGTAAGTGCGTTTCAGGCCGCCACCGACGACAGCGATACTGGAATTGGAATTACCAGCTCGCATGCCAGGCGCCGTATTCAAGCGGGCTCTCCGCTCCGGCTGCAAATTCTGATCGCTGGCCCCATTGCTGAAGGTGCTGCCAAGGAGAGAGAGATATTATAGAGATCGGTTAGAATCGTAGTGATCTAAGGAGCAACAGGCGCTCAACAATTCAAGTAGCGTGAAAAACGCGCACAGCAGCAGCAGCGACAAAGCGATACAAAAATGCGCGCTGGGCTGGACCTTGAAGGCGCTTCGCTCGGTTATTTAAAAATACGTTTTTTTTCTTCTGGGTATTTATAATTTCAATGACAAATGTCAGCGACAGCAAAGAGACTAGGGCTGACGAGTTGGCTAGTTAACCGACAAAATATGGTTTATTATGGATTTTTTAAAGTATTTAAAATGGTTTTCTTAATATATCTGAAAGATTTGGGATATTTTTGGGAAATAAAGGAGGATTCTAATCAGATATAAGCTTTAAAAACATGTTAAAATTATTATTATTTAATAAAGAAGCATTCTGCTATTCACTAGACAAGTTTAAAGATTATAATACCCTATAAAATATATAAAAAATATCGAATATATTATATAACTCCCTCTTTTCTTGGCCTTTCTTTTAATTCTTTTCCCTAGTTCACTTTTACTGAGTTCCCTGAAAAATATCAACACTGCCAGAGTCTTTATTTATCCGACTTTTCCCCTCCTCAGAGACCGGGAATGCACAGTAGGGGGCCCCCATCGTCACACCCCTCATGCAATGATCGATATTTTCACAGGCACGCAGAAAGACAAACCTATAGCCGACCCGCAACAATTTTCCTTAACGTACGAGTATTTAAGGGCGATCAAAGTGGCAGTGGCTGTGCTCGCTCGCTCGCTTATCGTTGCTGCTGCTGTTGGTGTGTATTTTTGGAAATCAAAAAACACACAAAAACACACTCGAAAACCAGCACATGTGTGTGTTTGGGTTTTGTGTGTGCAGCAGCGGTTGAAGGGCATATGCCAGCAGCTACAATAATAATAAAAGCAACGACGACAAGTCAATTAGCCAACTAAAAGTCAACGACGTCTTTGTGGGATCTGTGCGCCTGGCCGATTACCTTGGGATAATTGGTCTAGGTCGAGGTTATAGCCATCATCATCAACAGTCGAGAGAGAGCAAGAGAGAGGGAGTGCGAGTGCGAGTTTATAAACTTCCCCGCACCCCACAACAAAATCCTTGAGGTGACGATTCTGCGTTAATTAGTTGAATAAAGTGCACGAAGCGAGCCCCAACCCTTGGCCAGGCCCTCAAACCCCTGGATAATATTATGATGGAGGTGGCGCCTAGGCTGTCATAACCCGTTAATTAGTTGGAGCATTTGAACAGGCTCGCAGAAGGCAGCAGCCCGAATTTATTTTTACATGCTTACAAATGTAAGCTGACGGCGAAGATGGGTCGTCGTCGTCGTTGGACGAGAGGGGAATACAAGGGCCCGGGGAAGATGACTCCAAATTGTATACACTCGATGTGTGAGTGTGTTTGTTTGTATCTGTGTGTGGAAAAGGGCCGGCAAACATTTATTTTTGTGCGTTTGCTTTTGTGTTTGTGGTTCGTCTAACTTATTGACTCGCTAATGAATGTGCGTGTGCGAGTTGATAAGAGTTTAGTTGCGTGAGTGCGAGTGGGAGAGAAACTATAGGCCTCGAACTGCAACTCAAAGTAGTTTTTTTTCCCCAGAAATTTCCACGTACTAGCTAGTGCTGGGCGCCTGAGCCCAAAGCAAACAATATTTAAATTCTAACAATAGTTTTTTGATCAATTTCGAAAGATTCCGTTTCAGAATCTTTTCAGTTTTTTTTTTGGGGAAAGGGAACTTTTCTTTTCTTCGGTGTCAAAGTATTTCTGGAGAAGACAAGCGAGAGAGAAGATTGAATGTATTTCAGAGGAATCTGGCCTCCATGGAAATAGATTCAGTGTTCCACAGGAGGAATGGGGTTGGGAAAATGAGAAGTTTGTTTATTTGTGATATTAAGTGTAATTTATAGACATAGTCCAAGTCATTATTTTATGTTTTTCCAAGTACATAATACTATATTAATTATATAAGAGGTAAAAAAGTATTTAAAAGTTTTATTTTAAAGTAAAAACAAATAAGAATTTAACTTAAAAACTGAACTAAAAACAGATAAGAATTTAACTTGAAAACGTATTGTTATAGGTTAGGTATTTGAATTACTTTAATGACTAAATTCCTGGGCTTTACTATTAATTTAAAGTAACATTATATGAAATTAATCTTCTAGTAACTTTTTAATTTAAAATTTATTACAATAAATAGTCCAGATGTCAAAGTAAAATATATATAATCATAGACTTGTCAGTAAAATTAATTTTTCAGTTAAATAAACAATAAAATTCAATCGATCTAAGGGTCTAGTATTCGTTTTATAGTTGTAAAGGTTAAAATGACATTTATATATTTTACTGATTACAAAACCATAAATAACTGCAAAATCTAAATTAAAATCGGACGTATTTTCAGTTACAGTGACGGATTAATAGATTATATCAATATTTACAAAACTGCCAAGATGATAAGGTTTGCTTATTATATAAAACCCTCCATTAAATAAAACCCTTATCACTTGCCTTATTTGCCACCTAAATATAATAATAATATAAAAAGTACCAGCTGTGCTCTTCTCTCAAAATATTTAGTATGTACTCTCGTCTAAAGTCTATCTCTTTGATTAGCAAATATTGACCGAAATACTGCTACTAAAAGCTTGAGTAAGTATGCTTTTCGCATCTGCCAGACAAGTTAAATAAATCTGACTGAAAGGGTATATCGAAAAATATATAAAATTGCGATATCTTTGATTCCTCTTCCCCCTTGGTTTTAATTGTTGTTTAGTTGTGTGTGTGTGTGGTGTGTGTACAATCAAGTCAACTGAGTCAATTTCGCTTTTATCAGCTGTAGCACTCGCTTTTGTTATTGTCATCGTGGCTTTGTTGTTTTTGCTGTTATCAGCTTTGCGGACTATAAATGCAAACAGATGTTAATAATGGCAGTAGGTTGCTTATATAAGTTCCCATTTGAACACATCACGTGCCTCCATATAGATACATACATTTTGCCATTTAAAGCTAAGCCAAGCTAAGCTGAGACATTATTTTTGTTTTGAGAAAAAGCTCAGACCGAAAACAGAAAATAAAAAACAAAACAAAAACCGAAATATGTAAATTTTTGTATAAACAAGTTTGTTGAAAACTAAAAGCGGATAAAACCAGAAATTTCTTTCAAACAGATTGGAAAACGCTAGCAAAACGCACATGAAACGCTAGGAAATCGCTAGCAAGACGCACTTAAAACGCTGGCAATTCGGCTTAATATTTTATTTATTTATTTATTATTTTTATCATTTTTGAAGTCTCCCCCCTATATAAACAAGAGTTGTGTATATAGAGCCTCCTACTCTATGATTGCTTAGTCATAAAAAATCTTTCTCTATCAAATAATACAAAAATATTGTTTTTAAATATATTTTTATATTATATGTTTTGAAAAGTTTTGACCACCTCCCCCTATATAATCAAGGGTTTCCTCAAAATGTTTTTCCATAAAAAAAAATATAAAAATAAATAGGTTTTAAATATATTTTTATATGAAATAATTAATTAATCATTGTTTCGTATTCCCAATAATCAAATATAATAATTACTGTATCCCCAATTTAAAAAATATTTATTAAAAAATATATTAGAAACTATTTATATGATGTAACTGCTTTAAATTGCAAATTTTCAAGACTTTCTGGTAGGCTGTGTTTCTAAATTCTAAATTCAATGCGAAGGACACTGGAGAAATTTTCATAATTTTTATACCAGTTGCTGGGAAAAGTATTTTCTCAAAAATAGATTTGAACAAATAGAAATTTCAAGGCGTTACCTATCCAACAATCGTTCGCAACACACGCAACATACTAAGCAATTTGACGGCAACATGAGTGAAGTGGTAAATATTGACAGCATAATATCGCGCCTTCTGGAGGTGCGTGGCTCCCGGCCCGGGAAGAATGTCCAGCTTATGGAGAACGAGATCCGTGGCCTTTGCTTGAAGTCCCGTGAAATCTTTCTGTCGCAGCCCATCCTGCTGGATCTGGATGCGCCGCTCAAGATCTGTGGCGACATCCACGGTCAGTACTATGACTTGTTGCGCCTCTTCGAGTACGGCGGCTATCCGCCAGAGTCCAACTACCTGTTCCTCGGCGATTATGTCGATCGTGGCAAGCAGTCACTGGAGAGCATCTGCCTGTTGCTTGCCTACAAGATCAAACACTCGGAGAATTTCTTTTTGTTGCGCGGCAACCACGAGTGCGCCGCCATCAACCGTATCTACGGCTTCTACGACGAGTGCAAGCGCCGGTACAGCATCAAGCTATGGAAGACCTTCACCGATTGCTTCAATTGCCTGCCGGTGGCGGCCATTGTTGATGAGAAGATCTTTTGCTGCCACGGCGGCCTGAGCCCCGATCTGACATCGATGGACCAGATCCGCCGCATCATGCGACCCATTGATGTGCCGGACCAGGGACTGCTGTGCGATCTGCTCTGGTCCGATCCGGACAAGGACACTATGGGCTGGGGCGAAAACGATCGCGGTGTTAGCTTCACCTTCGGTGCGGAGGTGGTGTCCAAGTTTCTGCAGAAGCATGATTTCGATCTCATCTGTCGCGCCCATCAGGTGGTCGAGGATGGTTACGAGTTCTTTGCGAAGCGCCAACTGGTCACGGTTTTCTCGGCGCCCAACTATTGCGGCGAATTTGATAATGCCGGCGCCATGATGTCCGTGGACAATACGTTAATGTGCTCATTTCAGATCCTGAAGCCGGTAGAGAAACAGAAAAAGTAATGTCCCAACAACAGTATTTAACTTAAAAAAAGAAGAAAACAAGAAAACCAACAACCAAGAAACAACCGGGGTGAGTCGAAATCAGCAAGAAACGAAACGGAAACCCCATTGAAATTATACACCCACTCGGATGGAGTGGATTGGAGGCATGGTGGAAGCAAATTCCATCCAGAATGAGATTTGATGACCAAGATCTCTTCTTGAAACAAAGTTTCAATGTCTGGAACAATAAACCACTTCAAGGTATTGAACTTTAAACAATTACTGTGTATTTCTGTGACATATTATATGAAGACTTCGAGATAAAGAACAATTCGCACATGAGCAGGTTCTATTCAAATAATTATGTCAAATTTGATTTTATTTGGTTATGGAAGGTAGAAAAAATAGTTCAAGATAATTAACGCTCATTCCTACTCTCTCAGCTTGACTGCAATTTAAATGTATGCTCGTTACTCATCTTGCTATTAAGGGGTCTTTGCTTAAACTCGGTGGATGAAGTGGCTGGGTTTAGTAAAATAGTAATACAGACTGGTTTAAGTAATATTTGTTCAGGCAAGAAACTCATAGCTGCAGTTTAAGCATCAAGAAAACATAACAAATGATTTTCCCCCATTTGTAATCAATTGTACTAACTAATAAGTAAGTTTACCATGCCTAACTAATTTAATTCACTTATAACCCATTCACTTTAGTAAACTACCTTCTAAAATACCTTAGGCAATGTCACATTTCTATATTAATTAATGCTAAACAACAAGAACACGTTGCTTTAAAGTTAATTAATTGCCCAACCGATTATCGTTCAAGTTCTGTGTTTTGTTGTGCTCCAAACCGAGTGACGCACATCGTGACCATAATCAATCCATAGGTTGCTCGCCCCCTCTTTCACCTCGAAACGGTACGAAAAGCGGTGTTGTTCTCGATAAGGTGCAACACATCACGGCAATTCGAAACCCAATCAGGGCAGCCAAAAATATAGCAATATACATGCAATATATATAGATATGTATGTATCAGGTGATACCAAATAACAATAGCAATAATCGTGTTAGGAAAGGGAGCCGTAACAAAAGAATAGCCATCGCGTTCGCCTGTAAACAAACAGGCAGCACAAAATGGAATGCTGAAAAACGCTAGCGATTTTGGAAGCGCAAAAAAAAAAAAGCGGAGAGGGAGAGCCAGCTACTTGTTGTGTGTGTGTGTTTACACAGTCAAAACTAATTACATAATACAAATAAAAAATGTGTATTTACAAGTCCAAGTGAAGGCTGTCGATAACAAAAACAAAAACAAATACGAACTTGCATGTACTGTGGTGTTGATAGAAAACTACATATATTTTATGGCTGGCCTAAATTTTCTTTTTTTAAAAACTATAGTAAACATTGTCCAGTTATAGTTGTACATAAGTAAGGTTTTTAAAGATAAATAAGTACTATAGCAGGAATTCCCATATTTATATAAGTTATATTAATATAAATACCAAATATTTTCAACTAAAATTCCCAAGTACGCATTAAGCGACACACTGATTATAATCAAAACAAAATGTTGAAGTTGGAAATTAGCAAAACTAGGCTTTCTGGCAAAAACTTAAACAATTCTTTACTTTTAATATCTGTCTATGTTTTATTATTGCTTAATTTAGGTGAATTAACTCAGAAAACTAGTATTTTACATTTATCAGTTATAATACCCCTATTCTTACAAAGTACTGTACCACTGTACTCGTTTTTAACAAAAAACTATAATGGAATATTCTCCTTTTTTCTTGCCAGATAAATCCGCAACTTTGCCATACTCTTCACTTCAAAGTCCGCCCTCCGTCCGTATACAAAACAACTTTTGGCCAGAGTGGAAATAACAACAAATAACCGAATGTCTGGCAAGAGAGAACCAAACCGATCCGCTTTTAACTGCTTTTACTTGACCAAATATACAGGGGAAGTCATATACGAGCCAGCCAAGCGAAAGCCACTGAAAAAAGGCCAGATAAAATAATAGTGGGGCATGATGGAGTTGGAACATGTGTATATTTAAATAAAATAAATATAATAAGTCGTAGTTGCTATACTTATTAGCATTGAGGTTGTGCCGATAAGAACAGAGAGCTAGCTAGAGCAGAGGGCTTTATCTGCGAGGTCTTTGGGTTTGGGGAAGTCTGCGCAATGAGCTCAACAAAGAAATTGCAATAAATATTTATATACTTATTTGCGAAGCGGATTAGTGATATCTGTGTGTCATCACACTTGGGCTGGCTTATCGTTCATTTCTAGGCAGACAGACATGCCTGGAAATCGAGCTTTATGGCTGTCTAGGTCTGATTGCTTCTAAGCCATATACAGAGAGAAAAGTGTGGTTTTAAGGCTTAAAATTGAAAGTTACAACTATTGTTTTTAACTCTACATGGGTTTTAAACATATGTTCTCAATATTACGTGATAATAAGGAGTACTTTCATTATTAATTTTAATAATTTTCCAAGCTGAAACCGAAATAGTTTCAGGGGTTGCTTTTTCTAGTTATGTAAACTAGAATGCATTTGCAAATTGCATCCTTTGAAGCTTTTTGCACCACTGACACACATTTTCCCACCCCTCAGCACTAAGCTGGTTGCAACCCTTTGAAATCTGACCTTGAAACATTGTGTTTTTTTTTCCAGGCTTCAAGGATTAGAACCTCTTGTATGTACAAGTAGCTGTGGAAAAAAAAAACGAAAACAAACAAGGGAAACCGGTTCTTATTACGTCGTCGATTGCATAAAACTCTGCCCTCAAGGTTACCCAGTTTGGAGGAGAGTGAAGACAGGGGAGCCGGGGAGGATATGCTGGGTTTGGACAGGTTTGCAGACCCGACATTGGCATTGACATTGAACGAGGCGGCAGGCTGGCATACAGGCTGGCTGCTACGCAGTAAGGATGAGAGGCCAGAAAAGCTCGGTCAGGCCAAGTTCAATGCCAATGCCAAGCTTTGGGCTTCGCCGGCTAAAAGTCCTTGGGTTGCCTTTCAGAGCCCAGGAGCAAAAAAGGGCGCGGCATTAAATCAAATTAATGCCATGACGCAACCTCTCTGTAGAGGGAAGTGAAAAATGAGGAACAAAAGCGAAATATGAATGAAGAATACAAAAAAAAATTGTTTACGTTTTCTTGGCTCTCTCTCCCTTGTCCCCATTCATCGACACCAAGCAGCAACTCCACAAAAGCAGCTCAGGTTTCAAAACAGAAAAAAAACAAAAAACTGGACATAAGTAGTTTGTTTTGGATATTTCAAATTGCGTCGCAGTTTTGCGCCTGCGCAGCTTTTCATGGCCTTTATAGTTGTGTTCTTCTTCCGTTCCCAAACGAATGCCAGAGTTTCGAATAACAAAATATTTTCGTTTGCAACAATTGGCCAATTTGAAGATGTGCTGACTTTAGCCAATTCCGTCCCATTCCGGAGCGGATGTAGTCAATGCAATTGGAGATTTGTGGGTAAAAAAATACTTATTGTTGGGGACAAAATATTTTTGTTTTGATGCTCATTTGTAAGGAGAGAACTTTTGGTTATCTCTGCATTTTTTAAGAGAAAAAAATCAACAAGATTCCCCCTTTGCAGTAATTATTAATCAGCCAACTGACTCATACAGCTTATGTCAGAAATTACTTGGCAATTTAAAACCATTAAATGGATGCATGAAAAGGGGAAAAAACTATTATAAGATAAATAGGTTTTATTGGGCTTTCCTATCACCTGACATCAGGGTGTGCGCCTAAAGTGTCGGTGTAACGTCAATGAGATTTCTTATCGAATGGTTAAATAATCTTTGTCCAGCTGAATGAAAGAGATCTGCTGATATAGCCTTTACGTTATATATCAAGATATTTGCTAGGTAATCTTATCATTATTTAATCGCTGGTCATCTTGTTGCTAGATAAGATGAACAGAAATAATCTAAGATCGTTTTGTAGTTGATTGTCATTGAAGTACTGCTTTTAATCAAGATTAAAAATATATACAAAGTAATATACTTGATATTTAAGTGGATTTTAGACAAGACTTTATGGTAAAGGCAAACTTATAGTCACTGTTTACTTATCTCCACTCTACAATCTGTTTTATGGCAGTGAAATATCAAATAATTAATTTAAAAATAAATAACATTGGGATTACCGGTAAAAAAAATTGAAAACAAATTGTTCTTAGCTTGATCGCTCTTATTAGCTTAGCAAAGCAATAGAAAGAAGTGCAAAATTGTGTGTGTATAGCGCCGTGTTATCGATTTTATATTTACATTTGTGGTCAGCTTACACATCTCTATGCTGTTTTCAATCAGAAAAACATATGTGACGCGTGTATATAGTAAAGGCGTAAGCACCCCTGTTTTATAAGCAGAAGATCCTATTTAAAATTTAAAATAATATCCCCTAATCCCTTACCATATTACCACCCTTAAATTTGTGATAATTACCTATCTAGCTCAAATCAAAATGCCCAGGAAAATGATTTGGGCTCACCAAATGCCACTGACAGGTCGCTGACAAGCCAATTGGCTGTTAGCCAACTGCATAGTTTGGCTAAGTGTTGTGAACTCTCCTCCGATGACAATAGAGAGCACCCAGAGACCCCGAAAAACGGGTTAGCCGACGTTGCCACCACCAGTTGAGTGGCACTGGCATGCAGCCCCCTCAATGAAAGAAACCGAAACCGAAAATGCTAAGTAGAAATAACATATATATATATATGTATATATATACTCAAACCGAAGCGTTAGCCGAGCGCGACTGCAAAGCTGCGGAAAAACAAGGTCAGTTTGTCAAAGCGCAGCGAATGCAGCGACGAATTAAGCGAGTTCAACGAAACCTCGCCTCTGGCATTGAAAGTGAAAGCTCTCAATGGATACGGAATTTTGGGGAATGCATTTTCCGAAGCTTTTCACGAAGAAAGGCGACGGTAGTTCAAGGCGGTTTACGAGAGAATTTGCCATGCATACGATTTTACGAGCAACTCATTGGCACACGCATTTCGAATTGCGTAATTATTGCGTGTCATTTCGATAGGCTACTAGATTAATAGATACGTACACCAGATAGTATCCATGATTCACCTGCTGGTGGCAATAGTACAAAGCGATGTAGGGGCTGACAGGTCGTTTAAGTGCGTGACAAAACCGCGACGCCAACAAACAAAAGCTCAAAATTAAACGAACACTACGCCTCAGCTCGCCACCCACAACAAACATGCAATTGCGTTGAATTGTTTGGATTGTTTGAACAGCCGCCGCTGGGCACGCTCTCTAATTTACGTTAATTGAGCTGGCACACGTCGATGAATGAAGCCGATTTCCCTCCCTTACCTCCCTCTCTGGCTCAGAGCAATTCACATAAATATATACGCGTTTTTTTTTTTTTTTGGGAGGGTATTTTTAGCGCCGTTTTGACCGGCAAGCAACAGGCCCCTCAGTTAATTATGCAGAATCAGGCGTTGAAAACGTGAAGAAAATCCTCTTGGGACCATACAAACGTCACAAAATCTTCGGAATAACGCTCTTGGCATTATTCAAATTTCACAAAATTGAAATTTATAAATACTTTTAAGAGCCAGCTGCTGTTGGGTTTCATTGGCCGCTTTGTTTTCCCGACAATTTCATCAAGCTTGAGCCTTTTGTAAGCAAATTAGAGACCAAGTGTCAATTGGCTAACGCAAACTTAACCGGAAATTTCAATTAGCGGCCGAGAAATCGAAGCCAATTATGACGACAGAATAATTGAATTGAACAAAAGTTCCTTGATCTGGCCAATGATTCATACATTTTCCGCTGCGAATCAACAGAATAATATATGAATTTTCCTCGCTTGTATAAGAAAAATGCGGAATAACTTGTAGGAAAAACTGGCCACTCTTGACGTCACTTGTCAATCAGTTTTTGGCCAGCTTGTCTTTTCCTCAGGTGTAATAGGAAAATTTGGTGATTAATTGAAACGTTTTGGGTGATTTATAGGGGAATATCTTGTAGTTTACAGAGAAATCTGCTGCGCAGTTGCTTGATAGATTGATAACTTCCAAAGTTTTCCTTAAATAAGATATAGTAAATGGATACGCCATTGGTTGGGGCTTTTTTTTTCGAGGTTTCTATAAATCGTAGAAAGCGAATAAAAACGAAATATGAATGGCAGGCTGTTATAAAATGTTTAATTTAAGAGATTTTAAAATGGCCTTGATTTTAATTACGAATATTGTGATGTTTTTATGAGCTTTATTTTTAAGGTAAGACTTTTTTCGAAGCTTTGGGAAAACTAGAAAATATTCCCTTTACAAATTTTCACTAGTAGAAAAATTCGAATTATTTTTAAAGTAATTAGTTGGCTGACTCACCGTTCCCTTAATGGCAATAGCTTGCTGTTGCCAGCTCCACCGGCAACGCCACCGCCACTGCCCAGATTGGACACCTTGAGCGGTATCTTGACGCTATCCGAATCGCTGCCGCTCTCGGCACCCGATCCCCCGCTGCCAGCGGCGGTGCAACTCCGTGACTGTCGCTGCTTCTGCTGCTGCTGGAGCTTGTTGCTCATCATTGCCATATTGCCACTGCCCGGTACCTGGTGGTTCTGGCGACCCGACGATGTCGGTCGCTTTATGTTGCGTCTCTCGGCCGGCACAATGCAGCTGCTGCGATTGTGTTCGGCGGCCGGCAGGACATTCATCAGGTATTGACCCATATTTTCAGTTTCACTAAAATGCCCGTCACCATCGCTGGCACCACCGGCACCGGCGGCGCACTCCTCCAGCCCGAAGCCGCCATCGATGCCCATATGGACATCAGCGCTGCAGAGGAGCGGTGAGCAGAGGACACCGCCATTCTGATGTTGTTGCTGGGTATGATTCTGCTGCTGCTGCTGTTGATTCTGATTCTGGTGCTGCTGCTGCTGCTGATGAGTATGTTGCTGTGGATGCCTCTTCTGATGGTTGTGATGCGTGGCCAAGTGGCTGCGCTGGTGATGATGCTGCTGATAGTGCGGATGATAGCCCCCTGAGCCGAGTCCCAGCGAGGTTGGGTTCTTATTCTGGTTGCAGAGCAGGCTGCTGCCGAATGTTGCGCCGAATTTGGTGTCCCGATGGGTGCCATCTAACGAGATATTCGATAGGAACGAGATCGCAGCCAGTCTGCGTCTGTGTCTCGTCTTGTTGAGCGAACTTGCCATTAGGCGATTAACCCTGAGTCACCAAGTGAGTTTAACCGAAGAGGGATTTTGGTTGGGTTGAGTCCCGGAAAGCTATGTGGAATGTAAAGGTTGCACTTTTGCTGGAACAGTCTCTACAATGCTTCTCCTTTTTTTTTTTCTTTCTCTGTTGCACTTACAAACGGGTTTTATGGATTATATTATTAACTACTCTTGTTTTACTTGTCTGCTGTTTTTTTTGCCTTGATTTTTTTATGGTTTGATTTAATCAATTAAGTTTTTTAGTCTTTAAACTAGCATACGAATTAAAAAACAAACTACTTGAACGCGACATGATGACAGATTTAAGCACTTTTTAAGGAGGGAAGAGAAGAAAATTAAATTGATTTTTTTTAGCACTTTTTAAGCACTTTTTTTAAACTTCTGTTTATGCGTCGTTTCGTTGCGTTGCTGTTTGGCTGCAAGTATAAATAAGAATAGAAGGAAAACAAGGAATCAATAAATGCGGCAATATAAAGCAGCGCACCGAAAGCTGCTTTTGGCCAAATAAATAAGCTTTGGCAGGGTATTTTTTCGTGGGGAATACAGATTTTGTGTGTTGGGTTGTCATGGCAAAAGACTTTGTAATTGTTTTTGGAAGGGTTTGGGTAAATATTTATTAGAAATTGTTGTTTAATTTAATTTAAAAAGATTGTATATTTTATACGTTATTGGTAACCTTGTAAATTTATTTATAGTTGTTTTAATGTTTATTTTTAAATATAAAATTGAATATCTACTTTAAAAAGAAGAGTGGTTTTGTACCTATTTTTTTGAAAGCCATGCCAGAAAAAAGTTGTTATCTTAAAATATTATATTTTCCGGAAAATTATGTGCACAGAAAGTTTTTTCCAATTGGGCAAAAATGTAATACAGATTTTATGGACTTTTATATTTTTTTTTATCTGCTTTTTAAGGATCATTTTTTATGTTTTCCTATGCCAAATAATATTTAATATTTCTGTTTTTTCGCTTTCGACTTTGATTTTTGCAAACTGACTGCCAAAGTGAGAAAACTCCGTTTTGCCAACGACAAAGAAAGCTTTCGCTGGCTGCGAAAAAAAAGCTGCATGCAGCTCAAAGCTGCAGAAAGCCATGATTTGTGGTAACTGTTGTTGTTGCTGCTTGGCTCAGTGTGCCACTTTTGTGGGTGGCGAGACACAGAGAGAGAGAGTTAAAGAGAGCTAAACCCGGCAACGAAAAATATCTTGAAGCGGTTTTCCGCGCTTCTGTTTACATTGCAACAATTCCAAAGGAGATGAGGGCGCCTGAAAAATTTTCCGCTGCCCAAGCGGCACTCTATGGAGTGGAAAATTTCCCAGAACCGAACAAAAACAGCTGTTTAGAGCAGGAGCAACAACAACAACAGAAACCCGGGAAGAGATTTTCCCGGGGGTTGGTTTTCTAATTGGATTTTCGGTTTGGCGAGCCAATTGGAATGCCGCACGGCGCGCACAAGTTTGAACCTGTCCGAAAATCAATGCAGGAACGAACAAGTGTGTGCGAAATGTATTGATGACACACAAACACACAAATAACTGCGAGTGACGTGTGTGTGCGCTTTTTTTGTCTTGTTTTTACTTACCACTTGGTATCAGTTTTATCACTACTTTGGATTCGCTCGTCGTTTGATTTTCGTTTTATGCTGAGAAATGTTTCAAGCGCGTCATTTTGAGCTATTTATAGTGAATTTCGGAATAGACTTTGATTTTTTTATTCTGTTTCTTTTTCGCCTTTTGGCTGCCAACTCGCCTGCGCCTCCTCTCCCTCTCTGTGGCTCTCTTTCACCACCTCACCACCTCTCTTTCAATGTAGCGACTCTGTGTGTGTGCACTCACGCAGCTGCCTTCGTTGCGTAAATTATGCAAAAATGCAGGCCAATTACAAAATGTTTACAAAAACTTCTCAATGGAGCGGTTTAACTCGATTTATTGCGATTTATTGAGAGAGCGCGGTAAGTGGACTCTGCGGAATACGCGAACGGTATAAAAATCAAAAAAACGGCGGTAGCGACGAAAACATCAGCGGACGGGCCAGAGCTGTTAAAACTTCGATACTGAAGTATCGATGTACGTCTATCGACGGTGTCCAACTGCAGCTGTTGCTGTCGATACTATCGATGGGGTATTGCCACCAATGTATATTTTCCATCCAAAGAATTTCTTATTTTTAGTTAATCTCTTTCATCTGGCCATATTCAAATACAATCTGTCTTTAATTTAATGTCCATTTTAATGTTGACCTTTTGCCTGTTAAACCATTTACCATTTAAATTGTTTAATTTGGACAGTGTTGGTTAATGCGTGAAAGCTGTTGAAAACTGCAAAATCTGGCAACCTTGTGAACAGCTGTTCTTGCAGACGCGCATGAGAAAAATTGTTTGCGGCTTTTCGTGTTGTGAAAATAAAATTTGCAGAAAATGGCAGCGAAAGCGCTGAATATAGAGATTAATTTCGTAAGTAAAATGTTGAGACCATGAAATATGGTATTTATAACATCATTACCTTTCCCAGGATGAAGAGGACGTGCCGTATGAGGAGGAAATTCTGCGAAACGCCTACTCGGTGAAACACTGGCTGCGCTACATAGATCACAAGGCCAAGGCGCCCAATAATGGGGTGAATCTGGTGTACGAGCGGGCACTAAAGGAGCTCCCCGGCAGCTACAAGATCTGGCACAATTATCTGAGAACAAGGAGGAAGCAGGTGCGCGGTAAAATGCCCACGGATCCCATGTACGAGGAGGTGAACAGCGCCTTCGAGCGTGCTCTGGTTTTCATGCACAAAATGCCACGCATCTGGATGGATTATGGCGCCTTCATGACCTCCCAATGCCGGGTGACCCGCACCCGCCACGTCTTCGATCGGGCTTTAAGGGCGCTGCCCATCACGCAGCACGGTCGGATTTGGCCGCTATATCTGCAGTTCGTCCGCCGCTTTGAGATGCCCGAGACAGCGCTTCGCGTATACCGTCGCTACCTGAAGCTATTCCCCGAGGACGCTGAGGAGTATGTTGACTATCTGCAGGAGGCGGAACGACTAGACGAGGCTGCCCAGCAGCTGGCCCACATCGTGGACAACGAGCACTTTGTGTCCAAGCACGGCAAATCCAACCATCAGCTGTGGAACGAACTGTGCGACCTCATCTCCAAGAATCCGCACAAGGTGCACTCGCTCAACGTGGACGCCATCATCCGAGGAGGCCTGCGGCGTTACACCGACCAACTGGGCCACCTGTGGAACTCCCTGGCGGACTATTACGTGCGCTCCGGTTTATTCGATCGCGCTCGGGATATCTATGAGGAGGCCATCCAAACGGTGACCACTGTGAGGGATTTCACGCAAGTCTTCGATGAATATGCGCAGTTCGAGGAGCTGTCGCTGAACAAACGGATGGAGCAGGTGGCCAGCAATGAGGCGGCCACCGAGGAGGACGACATCGATGTGGAGCTGCGTCTCTCTCGCTTCGAGTACCTCATGGAACGGCGACTGCTCCTGCTGAACAGCGTACTGCTCCGCCAGAATCCGCACAACGTACACGAGTGGCACAAGCGGGTGACCCTGTACGAGGACAGGCCCGCCGAGATAATCAGCACGTACACGGAGGCCGTGCAGACAGTGCAGCCGAAGCAGGCGGTGGGCAAGCTACACACGCTCTGGGTGGAGTTTGCCAAGTTCTACGAAGCCAACGGGCAGGTGGAAGATGCCCGCGTGGTCTTCGAGCGCGGCACCGAGGTGGAGTACGTGAAGGTGGAGGATCTGGCCGCCGTCTGGTGCGAGTGGGCAGAAATGGAGCTTCGTCAGCAGCAGTTCGAGGCTGCGCTGAAGCTAATGCAAAGGGCCACGGCGACGCCGAAGCGAAAGGTGGCCTATCACGACGATACGGAGACGGTGCAGGCGCGTCTTCATCGCTCCTTGAAAGTGTGGTCCATGTACGCCGATCTAGAGGAGTCCTTTGGCACCTTCAAGACCTGCAAGGCGGTCTACGAGCGTATAATTGACCTAAAGATCTGCACGCCGCAGATAATTATCAATTATGGCATGTTCCTCGAGGAGCACAACTACTTCGAGGAGGCCTACCGAGCCTACGAGAAGGGCATATCCCTGTTCAAGTGGCCCAATGTCTACGATATCTGGAACTCGTATCTGAGCAAGTTCCTAGAGCGTTATGGCGGCACCAAGTTGGAGCGTGCAAGGGATCTGTTCGAACAGTGCCTGGATCAGTGTCCCGCCGAGCATGCCAAGTACTTTTACTTGCTGTACGCCAAGCTGGAAGAGGAGCATGGCCTGGCCCGGCATGCCATGTCTGTGTACGATCGCGCCACTGCCGCCGTGAAGGAGGACGAAATGTTTGACATGTACAACATATTTGTGAAGAAGGCAGCCGAAATTTATGGCCTGCCGCGTACTCGGGAGATCTACGAGAAGGCCATCGAATCACTGCCCGAGCAGCATATGCGCCACATGTGCGTGAAGTTTGCAGAGTTGGAAACGAAGCTGGGAGAGGTGGATCGAGCCAGGGCCATCTACGCCCATTGCTCGCAGGTGCGTACCTTGATTATCCTTCAATTGTAATTTCTTAACTAATTTTTATTAACCTCCTTTTTTAGGTCTGCGATCCCCGCATCACCGCCGACTTCTGGCAGACCTGGAAGGAGTTTGAGGTGCGCCATGGCAACGAGGACACCATGCGAGAGATGCTGCGCATCAAGCGCTCTGTCCAGGCCACCTATAACACGCAGGTCAACATGATGGCCGCTCAATTCCTCAATACCAACAATGGCACGCCAGCCGATGCCGGCGCTGGACCGGATGCCATGCGGCAGCTCGAAGAGAAGGCGCGACAGGCGGCTGCCGAAGCCCAGAAACAGAAACCCACCGAAAAGGCAGCCTCCAACATAATGTTTGTGCGCGGCGAAACGCAGGGCGGTGCCAAGGACAAGAAGGACACGGTGGTCAATCCCGATGAAATAGATATAGGCGACAGCGACGAGGACGAGGAGGATGATGAAGATGAGGCGGAGAACGAGGGAGCCAACCAAGAGAACCAAGCTGCCGAGGCGGCAGCCACAAAAACCGATGACGAGGGTCTCGTCATGAAGAAGCTGCGTTTCGAACAAAAGGCCATACCGGCCAAGGTCTTTGGCAGTCTCAAGCCCAGCAATCAAGGCGGTGACTCCGATGAGGAGTGATTTATTTGATCATTTTCTGTTTGATTAAAAAAAAAAAAATATACACACAATGTCGAAGGTTTAATTCGAGTAAAAATTGTTTTTATTTGGCATAAAAAGGGGCTTTGATGGGGTCAAACAGTCGCCTGTGGAATTCCCTTCAGTTTAGTCTACTTTTAGTCCCAAGAAGAAACACACTCCGCTTTCTGTCCAAAATTGATTAGAAATTTTGTTCTTATTTTAACCCGACTAACTCTACCGGGACTGCGTTCTTCCCGGCCCTTGACCGGAAACCAGAGATCGTGTAAACCCCCGTCGAAGACGATGGCATCCACACGCATGATGAATGTCCTGCGAGGCTTTGCCGGACTGTATAGGACGCTTCAGGTGGCCAGAACAAGTCAATCCCTGGGCGGCGGGGAATCAACACTTTTCCTCCGGCACAGCCTTCGTTCGTGTAATTTGCGTATCCTGCGTGGCAAGACGGACAAGTGCGAGGGCAATCCGGTGATCAAGGGTGTGGTGGTGGGCGTATATGCCAAGGAAGGTGACAAGGAGGCCAAGATGACGCCCAGTGCCGAGAAGTTTGATGATCGGACGCAGGGCAAGATATCGGAGCTGTTGCGCGAATCCGGCCTTCGTGGCGACCTGGGCCAGGGGAAGGTCTTCAACAATGTGGATGCCGAGTTCCGGGCCGTGGCTGTGGTGGGTTTGGGACCCGAGGGTGCTGCCTTTAACGACCTGGAGATGATTGACGAGGGCATGGAGAATGCCCGCGTGGCCGCCGGCGTGGGTGCTCGAGCTCTGCAGCTTCAGGGGTGCACGGAGGTGTTTGTGGATTCCATGGAGTATCCGGAACAGGCGGCCGAAGGCAGTGCCCTGGCCATTTGGCGCTCCAATAGCAATGTGCGGCGAACGAATCGCATTGAAATCCCTAAACTCCATTTGTATGACTCACCGGATGTGGATGCGTGGACACGAGGTCTGTTCAAGGCGGAGTCCCAGAACTTGGCTCGCCGTTTGACCGATACGCCCGCGAACCAGATGACACCGACCATATTCGCCCAGTCCACGGTGGACGCCTTGTGCCCGTGCGGCGTTTCCGTGGAGGTTCGTTCCATGGAATGGATTGAAACTAATCATCTGAACTCCTTCCTGATGGTGGCCAAGGGTAGCTGCGAACCGCCGGTGGTCCTGGAGGTCGCCTATTGCGGCACTGCGCCCGAAGACAGACCCATTATGCTGATGGGCAAGGGCCTGACCTACAACAGTGGAGGCTTGTCCCTGCGGCCCAAGGAGTGCATGCACATGTACAGGGGATGCATGGCCGGGGCGGCGGTCAGTGTGGCCATCATTCGGGCAGCGGCGGCCCTTTCGCTGCCGGTAAATATCACTGCCATGCTGCCGCTGTGCGAGAATATGCCATCCGGCATGGCCGTGAAGCCGGGCGATGTGGTCACCCTGCTCAATGGCAAGACCATGGGCATTGTGGATCCCAGCAAGGCCAGTGTTTTGGTAATGGCCGATCCCCTGCTCTATGCCCAGACCACCTTCAAGCCCCGCCTGGTGATAGATATTGCCACCGCTGGCTATGGCGTGTGTGCCGGTCTGGGTGGATCCGCTGCCGGACTGTTTACCAACTCCAATTTCGTGGCGAAACAATTTGAGAAGGCTGGCGGCCTGACGGGCGATCGGGTGTGGCGTCTGCCCCTGTGGCGTTACTTCAAGCAGCTGATCACACCCAATCGCACGTTCGACATTAGCAACCGGGGACGTGGCCCTGCCTCCAGCTGCATTGCCGCCGCCGTGCTGCACGAGATGGTGCCGTGTGCGGATTGGGCCCATCTCGATATCCGGAATGTGGGCATGCTGACGCGCTACAATCCGTTGCCGTATCTCCTCAAGGACTGTATGACGGGCAGACCCACACGTACGCTGATCCAATTCCTGATACAGATGGCCTGCGCGGATGCCCAGTGATCGAGAGCTGTGTCCTCCATGATCTCCTCCTTTTTTTACTGTTTTTTTTATGCCAACTTGTGTTTGCCTTTTGGTTTTTAAGAGTTTTTGTTTTTGTCTCTTCCCAAGTCTCAGGGCTTGCCCAAAATTTAATGTTGAGTGTTACCTGTTTTTCGGCAGGATATTGGATGAGGTCTCAAGACAAGACGTAAGACTAACTACATATTAATGTTAGTTTAAAATCTATGTTCGCCTCCCAACTGCTCACAATTAAATGGTTTTAAGTGACTGCATTCTTTGGGTTTTAATCTTTATTTATTATAATGAAATACAGGATCATTATTTCGTTGAAAGTTTGCCTTCAATCTTAGGCCTTCGGTTAGCAAATGTCACTTTTCGGTTCACTTAATTGAGCGAGAGTGCAAAATGGGAGCAAGATGGAAAGTGTTTTATATAAATTTTACTACTCCGGCTTTTCCAACAGTTCCCACCCCCTTGGCTTCTCTTTTTGACCCTTTGTTGTTGTTGCGAGCGAAGGGGACCGGCTTATTAGCCTAATTGCGTGAAGTTGGCTTTAATGAGTCGAAAAACGGTGCCTGGGCCTGGGTCCCACACAAAAGGCCACAAAGCAAAAGCCGCTGGCCTGTTGTGGCTTTGAATTTATGACACGGCTTTAATGGGTTAACTGGGTTAATGCTCATCCCTCAGCTCATCAACTATCCGGCTCTCTGCACTCCTCCACCATGGTCCAAAGTCCCTTCTTTCCATAGTTCTCTTGGCCTCTTGGCTGGAATTTTTGACAATTAAGCCAGCATTTTGGTCCAATTTTTTTTGGGTGGAAAGGGGGAAACGTGGAGATAGCTGAGGATTTTTGCTACTTGAGAGGAGAGAGTGCTGAGAGGAGGGGGGCGGCGACTGACTATCTTAATACGGCGACATTTTGCACAAGTCATTAGGCCCTCTGCAAGAAATTATAATCATTTTTGAAGCATTTTTGCATATTCCAATTCGAAAAAATACACTATCAAGGGGAGGATGTACTTGGTTGTGAGTAAAAAATGGAAAAAGGGAAGGGAATTTATATTCTGGATAAATTTTATAGCTTACAAAACTAAGGTAACAAGGCGGGTTATATACGAAACCATTTACTTATATAATTCATGACTCTTAACTCCTCTACGTCTTCTTTAATTATATTATTCGGTTAACTAAGAACACTATTATTGATATTTTCTATCTTTATGGATTGTTTTTTAATTCATTTAATAAACAATCCATAAAGAGAGAAAATGTCAATTTAAAGAGAGCTTGCAACAGAAACTATATATCTTCATGACTTTTTTCCATAAAATACAAAATATTACACAAGTAAGACGTTATTTTTATAAATATTAGTGTACTGGCACTTCTATTTATCTATTTTAATATATATTTTTAATACTAAAAACAGTATTATTTAATTTAATTAATGAACACTTCAATAAAGAAAGAAAATATTCATTTAAAGAGAGCTCACAACAGAAACTATATTTCTTCATGATTTTTTTTCCATAAAATATAAAATATTACACACGTAAGACGTTGTTTTTATAAATATTAGTGTAGTGCCACCTATATTTATTTATTTATTAAATATACATATATATATTTAAGTAGGAACATGGCCATTGTTAGAATAAATAAATCATTTAACTAATGTCCAAAATAATATTAATTCAATGCCTACGTCAAAAACAATGATTATATCATTAGTTTGGTTCGTTAAGTGCAAATATAAATACAAATATAATATTTATTATATAATATTTTTACAAATATAAATATTAATTATAAAAAAAAACTTTACAACTCCAAAATAAGAGCATTTCCCATTCGACTTTTCCTTCCTTTTTGCCAGTGATAAGCTAAGTTTCCTTTCCCCCACTTAATGCGTCCCAGCAGCTGATAAGTCCGGGACTTCCCCTCGGGTTGGAGTGCAGCCAAATGAATTTGCTAATGAGCAATCAGGCTTGAAGCAAAAAAAAAAAAAAAAATATATATGCAAGTCGACTGAGGGCACTTTAAAGACAGAGTCTCCCCTTACCATTAACCACCACCGTCACCAGGAAGCAGCGTTAATCATTTACAGCCTGCCGCAACACCAGCCACAAAAGCCCAAATTATGATTATTTAAAGGCAGAACGTGGAAATTAGCGCTTGGCCATTCCGAGATTCGGACAGTTGCCAAGGCAGCGACGGGTTTCACGGCTTCATCCCAATCCCAATCCCAATCCCTATACCAATTTCAACTCCAATCCCCATCGGCCTGGTTTCTGGCCGGCGACCAACAGAGAGAGAGCAGCGAACAGAGAAAAATAAATGAAAATGAAATCCTTTTTTGGCGGCTTCGTGTGTTTCGGGTGGGTGTCCTGGACTAGAAAGAATTGCAATTGTGATAAAATTCAGCGTAACTAATGCCGACCACAGCAAAATGCGATAAATCGCTGGTTGGGTTCATCGTTATATTCTAAAAGAAAGAGAGTCCTTTGATTTTATTAAGTTTTCTATAATTTATTCAAGAGAAATGGGTTTGAAATTTATTTAAATTTACTAAGAAATTAACTGTTCTTCTTAGTACTTAGTAAATATATTAATGTGTGCCTTTTCTAGTTGCTTAAGCTAATAGTTATTGTTAAGCTGCTTAATAAATAAACATATTTAAATGGATTTCTAGTGAATCCTGTCATTTGGAGTTCTTTTCTGGCCTTTTTAATAAGTGTTAGGTGTGTTTTTTATATTTAAATAATTCCATGAATGGTAAAAACTATATTTTGGAACTTCCTTTGATTGGAAAAGATTTCTTTAATTATAGAAAAATATAAATTTACCTCCTCAAACCTTAAGCTTTTTTATAAATAAGTTTCTAGAAATGTTTTCAATGCCATTAGGGCATCTTTAGCTTCCGTTTGATGAATTAACGCCTTCGCCTTGGCTATCGCTTGGCTCGATTTAAGGGGAAAGGGTTAAGGATGGCTGTTGCCTTTTGCGGTTGGGTCTCCGGACTGCGGACTGCGGACTGCGGACCACGGACCTCGGACTACGGACGGTTTGTCCCCGGCTAAACTTTTGTCGACTTTTGCGCGGCTTTTCATTCTAGCGCCGCCCGCCGTTTGGTTCCTCACTTCACTTCCGTTGATTTTACCTTTTTTTTCCCCCTTTTTTTGTGATTTTGCGGGTGTCTCTGTCTGTACATTTTCCTCTGGCATTGCCTTTTGCTTTTGTTTCCTTTGGCAGGAGATTTAGTTTCGTTGGAAATGATAATTTTCACTTGAGCGAACACATGGAAATCTGAGGGCGGAGTGTGGCCAGGGTGGGGGTGCCGGCTATAAATTGCCAATTAATGCCAGAACGTAGTCTGCGGTGCATTTCATTTGCATTTCGTTTGCCGATTCGCGTTCGAATACAAAATAACATGTGACACGCGGCGTATACTTGATATTTGAATGCTTCTTCGATTTTAGCGCATTCTTTGGTCACTGTACCGGCGCATCCTGTCCCCCTCTTTTTTTTTTTGTGCCACCAAACCTGACACGCTTCAGTTGACCATCCGGCGCTGAATTCAAATGTAGTCAGTCGATCTAGGACCCGCCACGCCATGCCACACCCCGTCCTCGTGCACAGCTTGCCTCGATTTTTTGGTCAAGCGTCGTGCTAAATTCGTTGCGGTTTTTGCGGTTTCCTTGGCCCGTTCTTGCCCAGAGTTGTTTTCGTCCCTCAAACTGCTCAAAATAAATATACACGACGAAATGGAAGCGGCCCGAATCCGGTTCATTTGCAAATTGCGATTGCAACTGCAAAAAAAATGAAAGAAAAAAATAGCGAATAGCGAATGAATAATTGAGCGTGTGCGGTGAATATGAATGAGTGTGCACCGGGAAAAATACTATGAATCAATTTGAAATCGAAACCGATCAAGTTATATCTTGGAAAATGTTAAGAAAACCATTCAAGAGCCTAAACTTGATGGCCTTTCTGTTAATACTTATGAGAACATTTTATCTTGCCTTTAGACACATTTTACAGACAAAGTTTGACCTGAATTTGAATGCTTTATCTTTGTTATTTATTTCCATTACTTATATAAACAATCCAGGCATTATTTTCTTACTAAATTCTCAATATTCTCTAGCTTAGGCATTATTTTCATACTAAATACTCCATATTCTCTAGCTTAGGCATTATTTTCTTACTAAATACTCCATATTCTCTAGCTTAGGATTCAGTATTTCCCAAAACAGCATTTCATCCCTAAAACATCTTGTATTTCCCCAAGTGTATCGATAAAACCTAAAACTACAATTGATTTTAAGCCCTTAACCGCAAGACTTTCAATCTAGGCCCAGTTTTGCAGCTTAAATTCGTAAGTCCTTGATAATTTATTGAAATATCCGAGAGGCTTTAAGACTCAAACACAAATCAAATCGTATACCAATTAATTTCTTAATCCTTCGTTTGCTGATTTCCATTCAACCGCTTCCGCCGGGCAACCACTTAAAACCATTTCGAAGCTAATCACATTTCGTTTATCGTCAGTTTTATTTTAGTTATTGCTTGTTAAACAAGCAGCGAGCGACAGACAAATAAATTATATAGCCCATCCAAAATGTTCCATCGAACTGGGCATTACGCATACGACCCGTTGCTGCCGATGCCGATGGCTGCCCCGTATCTAACGGTACATAAAACTGTCTGGTCAAAATGCTAAACAAATGGCCAACAACAAGTTGGACAGTGCATAAACATGGCATAATATTAGGCGACTTCCTTGGTGCTGCCGCTGCTGCTGCTGCTGGCTGGCCAAACCAATAAAATGGTAACAACAACAACAACAAATTATGTTTATTTATTTATTTTTAACACTGCCCCTCTACGCTGGAATGATAAGCCCGGTCCTGGCAATCGGATGATTCCGGCTAATGTATATATACGTGCATAAATCGAATATATTTATTTAAACACTGAATGTACAGTGCGTACAGGCTCAATTAAATCTTAAATAATTCCTGTTT
>JAEIIG010010247.1:0-32083 GCA_018904695.1 Drosophila parvula | reverse complement strand
TTCGATTTAAGCAATTCTTATGCCTTATATTATATATCGGAATTCAATAAATGTCGAACTAGTGAAAAAATCAACAGATCGATATATTGATCACTTTTCTAATTTAATTTTTGTACAAAAAGATACTACTAAGTTGATTAAATATTGAATATAATGTATGCACATTTATCTTTGAAAACAATGCCATATTATCGTTAATTTATCGTCATATTTCCATAATCCCTACATATATCCAATGCTAATTTATTTCGCTCTTAGTTCAGAGATCCGATTTAAGCAATTCTTAAGCCATTCACTTGCGCCATGGGCAATCATACATATTGAGGTCACATCCACTCGAATCGATTGCCCTTTTCCAGATGCCAATCGAAAAGACTATTTTCCATTAATAAACAATTATTATTATGATTTCTTTTTCTTTTTTTTTTTGCATTTAATGCCCAATTGGAATTGCGTTACAATGCGTGCGTATGTAGACTGGAGTAATTAAATGGAATTTAATAAACATAAACATCCGAATAATGAACGCTACCTTTCACAGCAGCAGCAGTAAGCGGAAAACGCCGGACAAAAGGCGGCCCAGCAACTTTTGTTGAATTAATTAGAGTAAAAAGTCTGCCAGACAGCGGCAGCGGCAGCCGCAGCTACCTTTGTATTCACATACTTTTAAACGATTCGTAAAAAGAATTCAATTCAGGCGAAGTGATATGAAAGAATTGATTAATAATCATAGCTAAAACCACAAAAGACCAACCCAGGGGCCGCCGTATCCCCTTCGCTCCGCATCCAAGAAGACTTGGCTACTGGCCAAAAGCCGACTGACTGGCCACAAAAGCGCTGACGCCATGGTCCGCTCCCAGCTCTTGGCTCTCTTGGTTCACATCAAGGCCAATTGGGCTGGCTCCAAGCTCCAAGCTCCAGCGGATCCATGGTTACACGGAAAGAAGCTGATCATAGATGATTTTTTTTATTTTTTTGAGCCATTATTTAGTGGAATATTATTGAAGATATTGTATAGATTTGGTTGTCAAATTGTATTTATTAATTAATGTATTAGTTAATAATATACATAATAATACATTTACATAATAATTTAATAATATACATAATACATATACGCCAATCTTCCTCTGCCTTTCCCTTTTCTGAAATACAAGACTTCCTTCCAGTTTTTTGACATAAATTTCCCCCTGATAAATATATAATTTCATCCTTCAATTTTCTCTCTTATTTTAATTAATTTCTAAATATTATTTCCAGTGCATTCGCTTCAATTGTAGAGCCCAGATCGGAGTACACATGTTGCTAGTTGCTGCCGTGCTCCATATTCTGGATACTCGGAGCTCGGGACTTGACTTTGATTCAATTTCCATATGAAAACATCGATTTGCGTTTGTGCGCCCGCGTTGTCGTAATCAAAGTGTTGTTTATGGAACACGTCCGGCGTGTTTTGCTCTTTTTTTTACCCTCTTTTATTTTGTATATATATGTATGTATATGTATCTTGTTGCCGTTCCCGACTGCCTCGTTGGCTGGCCATAAAAAATTGCTCACGGCAACAATTGTGCGCGTCGACTGAGAAATATGTAGCAGCGATTACATTTGCCTATTGCACCAAGGCAAAAACGAGTCGAGTCGGAGCCCAGTTCGAGTCCAAGTCCAAGTCCGAGTCGGAGTCGGAGTCCCGAGTTATGATTGAGTTCTAATGAGTTGAGAAAAATGTATCAAGGAAAACCAGTTCCCGGAATCGCAATTAGATAAGTGGGTTTATTCATTCCACAAACGTGAACAGCAAGAAAGCCAGCAATTGTCCCGCGTCCCGGCCAGGAGGCTAGCAGCAAATCGAAGTGGAGTCGAGTCGAGTAAGGAAATGGAAATTGTTTCCAACGAATGGCCTAACAAATGTGTAGCACATTTTATATAATAAGGCGTTACAGATATTTTTCAATTTCATTTATTTAAGGAGTCCACGAGGGGGAAAACTAGTTTAACGGCCTTAGGAAAATGCTCAGACAACATCAAAGCAGGATAATATTATATAAAGAGATTTCCTAAACAAATTTTAATTATAAGTATATCAAAGTTTAGCTACGTTTTCTCTTTATAAAGCAGACTACAAAAGCTATACCTTTTTGGCTATGTGTAGCCTTTGCCTTATCCGATATGCAAATTAGAAATTATCAAGAATTTACTATAAATAATGACTGCGTATAAAATCGTATGAAGCCATTAGGCCGCCCCATGACTTATGTATTTCCATTAACCTGCCTGAGTTCCGATTTGGCCATATCGGCCAGACACCTTTCATTCACCTTTCGACCAGGATTCTACACTAGTTTAGGCCGCGATTGAAGGGCGTGAAATATTAATACGTTGAGCACGCCTGGTAGCCGCCAAAAGCGAAAGGCATAGAGGGTCTTCAATCGCAGCTCCGATTCTCTGACTGTATCCCGTTGCCCCTTCGGTTAATTGCCTCACTTTCTAGCCGTAAAAATCGACTACGCCCTAATGTGCGTGCCTTTCCAATTACCAAGTCACAGGCCGACCGGCCCATCATTAGCCACGTTTACTAATGATTTTCAGCCGGCCTAGACCATGGGGCCTGGGAACGAGAACTGTTCCATAGTTTTCGCATGCACATGATAATGGCCGTGGCGGCGCTTTGATTTGGCCGGCGGACGGCAAACAAGACAATAAATCAATAATTATTGCAAAATAATGCCCGGACTCAATGAGAATGAGAATGAAACTGCAGCCAAAATATGGTAAGAGATAAATTGCAGAGCTGGCCAGGCGGGCGTATGACTTAATTTGCCAATTTGAGCGCCCAGAGGCTAAGGCGCACTTACTTCTTGGCCAAAAAAGGCCAGACATCTGGCCAGCTTCAGCTCAAGCTCCAGCGTTCGTTCTAAACGTCAATTTCCGTGCCAGCAGCAGCAGCCGTTGTCTTATTAAGGCCCAAACGCGTGCGCCGCAAAATAAAAATAAATATATCCAGCAAACGGCAGCCCGCAAAATAAGAATTCTATTATGATCATGCCACACAATATGATTAACTTGTTGACCCCGTCGAAAGAGCAAACAATAAAGGTACGACGAGGGGTATTCTCTCGAATTTAGAACGGATTTCGAGTGGCCCAAATTGTTGGCTGGAAACCGCATGCACTTCCGTGCCTTGTGGTAAGAATGATTTTATGCAAACAGAAATCGAAGAAACAGAAACCGAAAGCGATTCGCGAAATTGGCATTCGTCGTTAGGCGTTGCTAATAATTGAACAAAAAAAAAACCAACAAAATCTCCAAAAAGACCGCAAAAGAAACAAGTTGTAACCATTGCGGCTGCTGCTGGCCATGGGGACGCACAGGAATGCCACGACCTGTGATTGCTATTGCGCACCTGACTTTTGGGCCAGCTGCAATTTCACAGTGGTCATCAAGGGAAGCAACAAATTGGTTAAGACTTTCCCTTCAATGTGCAAGAAGACCCTCCGAAAGGGGAAATCATTACACTTTAGTTAATTAAAGCTTAGTATAAACACACGTTTTGAGCTACGAAAGCCTTATTAAAGCCTAAAAAATATAAACATCTTTACAAACTTAATTTTAGATAACATAAATATTTCGTGCAGATATAAGTAGCTTTAATTAAGTTTAGGCTCTTCTTTAGCATATTCCCATGTATCCAAAAGAATATTGATTTATCCTGGCCCTTATTTTAACGTTCAAATACTTTCAATATATCGACGTTATCGTATAATATCGATACAGTATCGATACAGCTCTTCTTTAGCATATTCAGATGTATCAAAAAGAATATTGACTTATCTTACCTTTATTTTAATGTTAAAGTACTATTAACATATCGACCTTAGCGTAAAATATCCATACATTATCGATATGTAGATATTTCCACCATGCCTAGTTTCAATTATTAAAGAAGCCTGCTCAGATGCGTTCTACTGACAATACCATAAGTAGTTTAATTTTTGAGAGGTAATGAGATTTATAAGCAAATGTTTTACCTGCTATTTGGTTCGATCTTATAAAATGGTACAGTTAGGCCTCATTTTTGAAGCCTTTTTAGCCTCTTAAATATTTATAAGGCACTGGAAACCTTTCCTTTAAGTAAGTATCTTGGTGCTTCCACGACATGTTAATTTCCATTGTCAGCTTTCGCTGCAAATTTATGAACACTTCATTTGCTGGCACTGAAATTGGCAGAGCCAAATGAAAATCTCAATGCAGCGAACGAAAACACACTCGAATCAGTCGCCGGGGAAAGAAAACCTGCTGGAAAATTGATTTTGCCGTTGCATGACAATCACTCGGTGGCCCAAAAGCTGCCTTTAGCTGCGAGGCTGACGCCCACCGAAAAATACAAAAAAAAAAAATCGAGAAATCGGCAAATCGCGAAATAATAGCAGAAAAGAGTCATAGTTAGTGCTTGGGCCGAGGCAGCTCTGGCGTTGCTAAGCCAGCTGATTCATGGCTTAATCACCGGCAATCGGTAGCAGCGACTTGCGGCCAAGTTGCACCGGGCTGCACCCAAAAAAACGGCTTTATCAGTGGGCACCGTGGAGTACGTATCGAGGTATCGAGTGAGTGGCTTGTGCCTGGAGGCTGCCACCGAGCCACTTGGCTGACTCTGTGGCAGGCCAATTGATTGTTTGCTCCACAACTGCAGGACTTGATTGAGATTTTTGCTACTTTAATTGCTGAAATATTGGCCGGCCAGAGTTTTCACTCTTCGGAGCCCAACATCCGCTAGAAGTCGAGTGAGTGGCCAGCACAACAGCTTCCACAACCCATAAACAACTGTTCTGTTCGGAGTGATCTCTGCCAGTGATCTCTCTCTCTCTCCAATCTTCAATCTACGATCCGCGATCCCCGATCCCCGATCCCTTGGCCGATCCGCGCATGCGCACCGCTGCCAAGTTATAAAAGTGTAAATAAGGTAATTAGTGCTTCCGGGCATAATCATACAAACATGACGTAGCTTGGTGGCTCCGGCGCTCAGCCTCATGTTAGTGCACTGAGCAAAAAAAAAGTTAGGGAAATCTTGGGAGGAGGCTTAAGAAATTAGAGTGTCAGTAAGGTATAGAATATAGAATCTTGTATATTTATATATTATATATATTGCTTACCATTTAAGGCCTTCAAATGTTTTTATGTTTATGGAATTATAACATTACATTAAAAATCTTATTTTTGTCTTTTGCCTTAATATTATTACCTGGTTAAGAAATTAGAGTTTCAGTAATGTCTAGAATAAAGAATCTTAGATATTAAACTTCATCTTTCTTAGGATTTAAGGTCTTCAAATGGTTTATATATTTGTTTAATATCTTGAAACAAATATAACAACTTTTCTTAATATTATTAATATTATATACTCGTATATTGCTTACCATTTAAGGTCTTCAAATGTTTTTATATATTTAGATTAATAACATTCAAAATAATACGTATTAAACATGTTCTTATTGTATATTTTCTTAATATTATAACCTAGGCAAGAAATCAGAGTTTCAGTAATGTATAGAATATAGAACCTTGTGTTTTAATATATATTATATGTATTATATTATATATATGTGTATTAGACAGTCATCCTAAAGTAAAAACTTTAATCTTAAAGAACTTAGTATGCCAAACATTCAGGCAGCACGCCAGTAGTTAATTTCTTCGCAAACTTTACCTATACTTTCTTCTATCCCTCCTACTAATACTGACCATAACAAGCACGTGCTTGGTGTCGCAAAGGCTACTTGAGTGTACTGACTGTAGTGCATCAACGTCCAAGATTACTTGGGATTTTAAAACTCTTAAACATAAACTCTTAAACATTCTTTACATAGTAAAATAAACAACCTTATTCTGATTTTGATACCTCAAAAATATCACAGCTTACTTTTAGACACCTTTTTAGAGGGTTTTAAACCCATTTCTGATTTGTGGTATAACCCCAAGTACATGTTGCTTATCTTGTTGAAGCGTAGTTCGATTTTTAAGCCATCATTTAGTACATAACTAATAATTTGATGTATTTTTTTCGAGTGTCTGACTCTTGTTGTTTGTCTGAGCAGCTAACGAACTGACGCACCGCGCGTTCCACAGCTCCAGCTCCAGTCCAGGGCTTGAGATTGCGGGGAGAGCTTGGCACAACCATGTTGCCGATGACAGCGACGACAATGTTACGCTTCGCCGCCGGATGAAGGGAATCCGGCGGAGTCGGAGTCGGGGCGGCGGCAACAGCAATTGCTGATAAGCAATAAAAACAAATGGCAGAGGCATGGTGCTTTGGTGCTTCAAGTGGACAGACTGCAATCCGTCCGCTGACGGTCCCAGTGCTGGCCAATAAAAGTCTCGGTTCTCGGATATGTGTTCTCGACTTGGCGCTATCCATTACGACCGCGAGATTTGGCTAATTATGATGCCAGCTGATCGGTTAGTTGACTCTCGAGTCCCCCCTTAGGGAGGGTGGGGAGATGGAGCCATGATGCGGCTTAATTGGCAGATTGGAGAGGCAATTGGAGAGGCCCCAACGAGACTTAAGTTAATTTGCTAAAAGCCTCAACACGAAATGTAGGAAGCTACATGAAATATCAATGATTGAGGTTTACGCCCCATAATGGAACCTTAAAAATAGAAGCCAGTGATCTTATGGGAAAAACTCCACTCCGATTCTCATTAATATTAACTGTATTCCTCCGGGGAGAGACGGGGGGAAGGCCCAAGTTTAGTTATTCAAACTCATGTTGGGAACCTGACAAGTTAATTATGGCCGCTTTTCTTTGGCTGCCACTTGCCACTTCGGTTGTCTCTGTGGCGTCTTTTGTGGCCACATTAAACCATGATTTGTAGTGTTTAAATTTTTGATTTTTCCCTTTCGAGACTTTTATTTCGAAATTAATTAACCGAAAACAACTGTTAACTGGGGGCATTTGGTGGGCATTGTCTATGCGCAATCGTGGACACAGAAAACGTGATGTTTTGACGGATTTCTCAACATGTCAGGGGGCCTGCGGCCACTCCATCGAAAGCCCCATTTTGATGTCTTAATTAGTGCCGAATACGAAATGCAGAATCAGTCAGCCTCTTTCTCTCCCTAGTATTATTTTATTTTGATTTTTGCATTTATTTCTGGCCTGGAGAATGTAAAGATAACTGCAAAAGTGGATGCTGCCAGGCGGTGCGAATCAAAGGCCCCAATTAACACGAAGTTGTTTGGACAAGTTGTGTTTACCCTCGCCCATTCGAGTGTGAAATTTAATCAGTGTGCGACCAGAGGAGCCGAATTCCGAATTCATTTTGTCCAATTCTAAATTGTTGTTTATTAATTTTGATGCCAAATTTATTTGCCTAATTAGCATTTTCCCATAATTTTGTTAAAACAATTTGTTGTGTCTCAGAAAAAACAACGAAGATCAGATCGGACAACGCACGACACTGGGCCACGCATTTTTCGTGGCATTTCATTGACTTGCTTCACGTAATTTATGGATACTCCACGGACGGAACCCGAGACCGCCAAGATGCCACCGCCCTCGCCAAAATTGTTCATCAGCCTTTTGTTTAAATGAATGAATTGGTAGATATGTGCATAGAAGGCTAAGGATATATACCCTTTCAAAGGGGTTTATCAAGAATATTAGATAGTAAAGGGTGTATCAACTGGATATAGGTATCTAACTTATAATAGTAGTTACCTTTTATCTCAAAGGATTTAGGATATTAAAGATATCATTCACAGGCAGCAGGTGGTTCCTTAACTCTCACCTTTCTCCTTAATTATTTTATTTATTTATTTTTATATATAGAATACAAGTAGTAATCAGAGTCAGAGTAATCCCAATTCGTTTAGATCCCTTGGCCATCACTCTTTTCCTATTTAATTGTGTGTTGGTATTGCCATTTCGTATCGCTTTGGCTGTCCTATCATAAATTTGCAGCCTTATCTTCCCAGCCAGATCTCCTGTTTCCAGCGACCTGAGCATTTGTGTTGATTCTCATAATATGCTAATTAAAACCGTCTTCATCTTGGCTGTTTCGGCTGACTGGTGATGCTGCCTGCTGCCGTGCTGTGCCTTTGCCTTTTGCTCAATTAAACAATATCGACATCTAGTTTTGTTTAAATTAACATAAAATTTTTGGACTGGCCACGGCGATGAGGTAACAAATTACGTACAAGCATTTATCATGTTATTGGCATCGAGCTACAAATAGCCCCGCGCTCCAATAGATTTTTATTCAAATCCGTCCGATTAAGCGGACTTTTGGCCGGGGCATAAATTCACTTTGGCTTTCATAAAAGTGACAGTTTCTAATGTCAAACAAAATTCGCCGCACGTCCCCCCCTTCCAGCTGAGAGGACCAGCGCCAGTCCGATATCTTGGCCCGGCCATCGATAAGTGTTCGATATTTATTTGACATTAGTGCTGCTGGCCGGAGTTGGCTTTGCCAATTTGCCTTATTTATTCGCCAGTCGTTGTGTGTGCTAATGGTGTTTCATTTAAATGTTAAATACGTAGTTTAATTAAACTGATTTATTGTGGGTGATCAGGTGATTTGTAGCCAGTCCCCGAGTTCAATGTGCAATGAATAGTCATTCCAATGCAAATTGAGTCAAGTTCTCTAGTATTGTTTTTCCCAACTACGTACTTAGAGTAAGCTGCCACCAAGAGTGAGAGAATGTATCTCTTAAATTTGTTTAAATTGCCCGTAATTGTGTCGGGTTAAATGGGCTGCCAAAAAGCACTCAGAGAGTGCTCTTTTATAGTGCTGAACTCAACCCTTTGCCAGCTGCAGCCGGCGATCATCATTTAAATAGCCGCGAATGCAGGCAGCTGCCTGCGTGCCGCCAACCAAATAACCACTCAAAAATTTATAACTGTGTCTGATCATAGCAATTAGTGTGAATTTGATTTTATTGCCGACTAAGAAAGAAAAAAAAACGGAAAGTGTTCAGTTCGAGGCAGCAGCAATGCAAAGAGGCCATAAAGACCAGGCGATCCAAGCCCATCTGAGACGATGCGTAGCTAAAAGCCGACCAAGCATTTCCAAATGCATTGCCAACACAGGAAAAAAAGGCACATATTGGCTTTGAATAATTATAAAATTAAACAATTTTATTTGCCACACTTTTCATTCGTTTGATTTTAAAACTAAGAAGTTTCGGGGATAGAATAAAACAAGGATTGTAGTAACTAAACGGGTGACTTTACAACTAGTTCTTCTTCCAAAGAAATATCCCTAAATCATAGGTAAATATGTGGTAAGTGGGGTGTATTTTTGGACAGTGCATACCCAGCTGCAAGACTCCGCCCGCCGCCAAGTCCGGAGACAGTTAATTGGGGGCCCGCCTTGTGGTCACACGCAGCAGCAAACCGCCGTGGAACCGCAGTCAAAGTCAAAGTCGGCGGAGTCGCAGCCAAGGCATTCATAATAAAAGCTGAGGAATGAGTAAATTAAGAATTATGGCTTTTGCATGCAAATTCAAAATTTCCGATACACAATAAATTACTTAAGAGGCTCTCAAAAAAAATAAGAAGAAAGAAAAGGAGGATCAGAGCCAAAAGCCACAGAACGATAACCGAACAAAAGCGTTGAAATACAACTGGCAAGGCTTTCAATAAAGAAGTTGTAGATGCTCGCAATCTGCGAGCTAAACATGTGAGTTATTCGTCTTTATACACAGAGAGAAATATAATAAAAGCAAGATGAAATTATTTTAAATTTAAGAACAAGTTTTTAGTAGACAACTTTAACAAATTATAATTTCAAAGCACTTATAGAAAGTATGTAAAAATAATTCTTTTAAAAATTACTAGTATAATTTCTTGCAGTGCCCTGGCGCAGGCCTTGAACCAAGATCGCGGGCAGGCTGGAAGATTAAAAGGGTCAGGCATTCGCTTTCATGTGGGTGGCCTCATGTGGAGCATCTGTCAGCCCGGAGAGTTGGCATTCCCCGACCGAGTTATGATTTTTAGCCGAAAGTGAATAAGGACGATCCTTAATTGTCTCGGGGAACGCCCCTTTCGCCAGCTATTCAGGTCAAGGCAGGAGCCTAATCCACCGACTGAACACACAGTTCGTTCACATAGAAGTCCCAGGCGAGTTCCAGCTGGCAGATTAATAGACCAAATTAAGTGCAACTCCTAGGAAATGGTTAAAAATCGCCCGGGATAATATCCAGCGGCGTGCAACCGGAGATTTTATATTCAGCTACCATTTACATATCCGACGTGGACCACTCCAGTTCCCACAATAAAATGATAAATG
The DNA here is from genome assembly GCA_018904695.1 of Drosophila parvula. Taxonomy (NCBI): domain Eukaryota; kingdom Metazoa; phylum Arthropoda; class Insecta; order Diptera; family Drosophilidae; genus Drosophila; species Drosophila parvula. Next base: position 21,802 of record JAEIIG010010247.1, on the reverse strand, counting down.
AATTTCAAACTGTGCACGTTATTCAAGGCCCAGTGTCCATCAGTAGATAGACGGACACTTTGCCAGCATGCAGATACAGGCTGCTCTCTAACTAACTTGGCCACTGCCAATGCCAATTTCAAGTAGTTTGGCCAACCAACGGCCGGCTAATATCGCCATTTATCTGTCTCTTTTCTATTTATTTCGACTGAGGTATCTTTGAGGGAGAACACGCTCTCTAAATACTCTGATAAATTCTATTTTTAAGTAAGTGATATTTGGTAGTTAGTGTTTGTTAGTTACTAACTTATGAGGTAATTATTATGTTAATTAAACTAAAAAATCAGCACTAGGTAGGATAGATACTCTTCTTTACTTTTCTTTACTATGCATTTCTAGTACCCTCTCCTAGAGAGTACTTGCCACATTCAATTCGAAATTGAAGTGGTTTTATTTTCCCTATGTCAGCTACAGTTATGGCCATAAGTATTCGTAATACCGCCTGCCATTATCGTTCCGGCCAGCCTTTCCACGTTTGTTAATTGCCTTGGCAGTCGCGGTGGGCACAGGTGGGAGTGGGAAGAGCGAGGACCTTGGCCAGGCGTTGTCTTTGCCGCTCGTGCGTGTGCTGGCCATCTAAGAGCGTTCGCGGCAATCGCAGTCCTGCCGAGCGAACTTTCATCTCCTGCTGATGTGCTAAACGTGCGCCGGTCATTTGGCCAAACGATTGTCGATCAGGGGAGTTAACTATCAGCAAGAAAGTTGCAGCAAGAACAGCAGCAAACTGCCAGCAATTAAAGTGCAGCTGGGCAGCAGCAGCAGCAGCAATATACTGTTAGCCGGGGAGCTGGGATGACGGGGCGCCACATGTCATAAACACTCTGAACGCTGACAGGGCAGCCGCAAGTGTCAAAATGCCTGTCAAAAGCCACCCACATGTCGGCTACGCGATCGACATCGTCATAATCATCGACTTTTTGCAACTGCAACTTAAGCTACGGCATCGGCATCAGAATCAGCATCCCATCTTGGCAGCCGTCAAGAGTCGCGCCCGCAGATTTATTAGCTTGCAGTTTCTTTTCGGGGCCAGTCGATAATCGGTCGCGGAATCTATAATAAGCAGCTGTCGCCGAGCCACTTGAAATATGTATTTACGAGCATGTATCTTGCAGATACTCATATGCAGACACTTCAAGAAATGTAGCTGTTAGCTGTCTGTGAAAAGATTGAGAAATAAATCGATAACTTGTGACAATTCGATGAATATTTTAAGGTCACCAATGCAACTCTGCTTTAAGAAATGTTTTCTGGAAGATCAATAAAATCATTATTAATTTAATTTCAATTATTTCTTGTTTTTTGCATTATTTATAGATTCTTTTCTAGTACTATTATAGATAATAGCTTATTTATTCTTATACTGACCTATCGGTTAGTAGGGAAACGGCCAAGCTACTTAACTTCAGGCGCAACCTCACGAAATGCGTTACCCGAGAGGGATTGCAACTTCTGTAAATATTTAGGGGTGAGTAAACAAGGTCCAAAAGTCAACCTTATTTTTTATAACGTAGCTAATTAATGGAACTATATTTTCTATATAAATAACTTTATAAAATATATTTTAAAAATATAAAGCATGAAAACATTAAAAAGCAGATCAGCATATGTCTCCCAGTGTACGTTGCACACATTGCATGACTGTCGGCTTAGATTGACTGTGCGTGCTGATTTTGATTTGCAATAGAAATACAATCTATTTCTTTTATATTTCTTAGTTTTTTTTTTTTTGGTCTGCTGGCATTTTCAATTAGTTCTCCTAGCGTAGCAGCTCCAAAGTGTCAAGGTCTCTCGCGCGTACTCGATTTATGCTAATTCTCGATCTGGCAACTTAAACGATATTCACGCGAGATGAACTCGGATTTCGGCTTGGTCAGGTGTCAAGCGCCCAACTGGGTCAGGTGATTGAGAAGCTTCGCCCCTAGATAGCACCGCTTTTTAATCCGCCTTGCTAGTATCGAAGCGTATCTCCCCCGAGCATTAATCACTCCCCAGCGGCAGTACTTTCTCCGCCGGCCTGAGTAATCCGCATGTAACACACATCTGGCTGCTGCTATTCGCTTTGCCAAAATAGCCACGACTATTTTTTTGGCCAAGACACTGCCTGCGAGTGAGCAATGCAAATCGCAAAGCCGGGGGAATGTTAATGCCAGCACTGACTGACAGCCGTCTGCTTTGGCCGCCTGCAGTTGTTTTGTGACGACAAATTTATGCTCTACATAGGAATTCCATGGAATGTCTTAAAGTTCGCTGGTATGATGATCTCATTACGACTGTATTTTGCAAAGACAGAGAAAATATTGTACAACTTTCCATGGTTGCTTACAAAGACAAAGGCAAATTTGTTATTTAAGTAAATGTGGAGATTTAATAGAGGCTATCAGAAATATTTACTAATATTAAAGGGCTTTATCTTAAATAAAGCAAACTACTTATAATTAAAAGTAAAATACGTACAGAAAATATATAGCTTATATAAAAAGTAGTTCGTTTATCTTAGTATATATTGTATTATAAAGAAGTTTAAACAGTTCTTCAATGTATCTTAAACTGATACTGTTTGTTTAAATGTATATTTTAATATTTTTCACATTTGTTTTATTGGTTTCGGTATCTTTTTTAACATATGGATAATTTAAAATGTCTGCACTTTCTATTTTCTGTCAGCTTAAATTGCAATCTAAATATTCAGAATTGATTTCTTGCAGAGAACATAACAACTCTTAATTAAATTCACTATTTGTATAAAATCTGTTTAATGCACTTGCTCTGCATTATTTAATTTTTAGACTTTTCTTACAATTTGTTGTCTTGGTATTTAGTTAATATAAAAATGCACTTATAACCACCACTTTGTTTAAATTTTAGATAAAGTTGCATCAGTGTTTACCTGGCAAATTAAATTCCCTGTCCCTTGTGAGTCATCTGCCACCGGAATCCGACTGACAGCGGCATCGGTGGCATCGGTGGCGACTGTGGCCGCATGTCAAAGTCGTCGCGGGAGAGAAATGTGTTGAAAAAAGGGAAAAGTTTTCTAGCCGCAAACGTTAAACGTGAAAGTACGAACTGTAGAAGCTGCGAAATCCACAGAGACAAGCATACAGTGCCCAAAATAATTTCTAATTTCAATTTCTAGTTTAAATTGTAAATTAATTAAATTTTAATTAATTATTAATGTTTTGAGGATATATACATATATATACTTACTAGAAAGTCTTTTACTAACATATTTTGAGCTGTAATTATCAATTAGCAACCGTATCTATCCCTTTGCTAGCTTAACTCTAATTTTTCCATCGATTTAGATAATTTTTTTGCTCTCTGTAGCTTTAGCTCGCTCTGGCTTAGGGCGGAAATCGTGGAAAAGCTCAGCGGACTTTCCACATGTGCACTGAGCTCGGAGTACTAAGCACTGGAGCAGTGTGCCCTGGAATTAATTAAGTCACACACGACCCCCGGAGCACTGTTCCGCTGGGAGAAGTGCCAGCTGAGCCTTGAGACTGACAACAGTGCGTATGATTTATATGCGTTGACCCACGGCAAATGTCACAATAATAGGAAAGACAATAATGCAAAAGAAACGGCATGGAATGGGCACAATTGCATAACTAATCGGCGGCATCATTGGCGGCGACAGAGAGTGACATTTTAATTGTGCCGCCGTGATATATGGATAGAAGTTGGCCGATTCCCATCGATGTGGAAGTGGCTGGGGATATATAGAAGATAGAAGTAGATGCATGTAGCTGCCATATGTTGCCGCTGCCAATTAGACAGCGCAAGTTGTTGCCACGTAAATTAATTTAATTATGTCAATGCAGCTTACCTTGGAGCAGCAAGCCGAAGTTGCAGCCAAGCTGATGCCGCTGCCGCTGCCACTGCTGGCTGGCTTAGTTTATTTGTCAAGCGGTGTAAAATGGCGTAAACGACATTGGTAGCAGGGTCGTGGACAGGGAGAGGGATCATTGAGGGGCCAGCAGGAGCTAGAACTAGAGGGAATAGGAGCCGCTGACATGCAATCAGCGAGGGTTGCTTCTAAAGTAGATGGAAGTGAGTTGGAAATCCGAGAATGAAAGCCTTGCTCGGATTAATGTTAACTTTTAAAATAATACATAAAATGGCTTTTACCAGTTAAATTAGGAAGTGATTTCTAATGACCCACTTCTTCTATATGTTTTCTTATTGTATAAAAAAGATACAACAAGTTCCTTGTACTATTTACCAAGTAAATCACATAATGAATTGATGAATCTGTTTCTCAATTATTATAAGATCCCAACAGACCCTCGCGCTAAATGTCAGCCCCGTTGCTGGTCGAGCTTGAGCTGATGTTGCATTGCCGTTGCCGCTCTTGTTGCATGTTGTTGCCGCGCGGCGCTTTTGTAATTAATCAAACCCAAGCACATTGACAGCGCGTAGACAGAGCACGGAGCGCCGAGCTGGGGGCTTAAGAGAGAGCGAGAGCTGTCCTCCTCCTCTGGATGCCCCAACATAGTCCCCATTCCACATTCAGCTCAGCTTTTCGTATCCATGTCGATGTGTCTGTCCCTGACCGCCGCACTGAACTTTAAACTTTTCGGCTGCGGCTTTAAGCCAAGTCCCAGTCCGCCCGCAATGTCACCGAGGATGCCAGAATGCCAGTGGCCAGCAGTTAGCCGAACGCCAGGTGCTGGTGCTGGGGGCGAGTTTAAAGGGGCGGCCGCACCAGGATCTGGTCAGGCAGTGAAAATAAATGGTCCGGCATTATCGCACTTGCCATCATCAAAATAAATTTCCACCTGTACAATTGCAAATTGCAGTGATTCCTCCGATGTCGCTGTATCTGTATCTGCAGTTTGCTACTCCTGCCGCTGCAGATACTTCTGCTGGCTTTTCACTCAGCTCAGCTCCACCACTGACATACAATTCGTTGGGACGAGAGGCGAATTTCCTTTTCGTTGGCGGTAACAAGCGACCAGCGGGTCTCCAGCGGGGATTGTCGTGGTAATTATAAAGCAATTTCCACACGTATCGAACACCGATCGATCGCTGGCAAAGAAAAAGGAAAAGGAGGCAGAGCCCTCTCGCCGCTGGACAGGGAAATTAACTTAAGCTCCGCCACCAGCGGCAACTTCATCGGCCACCAACTAGTTTGTCCAGCTCTCGACAAATTTATGCTTGCTGCTGCGTTGAAATGTATCTGAAGCTTTTGCAAAAGTGTCTTCTGCACGCAGAAAAAAAGCAGATACAAAACAAGTGACAAAACAACAAGTACAAAATTATCTTTTCATTTCATTAAAGTATAAAAAACAATCTCAAACATAATAAACACTTGCAATTAAGTTTAAAGTATATAAACTTTAAAAAGGGTAATTCGATGCTTTATTTTTCTCCCTGTATCTCGATGGTGATGCTTCTGCTGTTGCACTTCAAAGGAAAATGCAGTACGTGCAATTATGCGCTGCGTTGCACATTATTAGAAGTGACTGTCCGATGTCGATGATGTGGTTACATTTGATAGCCGCCGCCGCCCGCCCGTCTATCCGGCCGTACATGCCACCGATTAATGCCTGATTAGACACTCGACAGCGGCCGATTTAGATCGAGATTGTCGATATGGATATGGATATGGATATGGCCGAGATGACAGCGGGTTATACGAGAGCAGCGGATGATTGAAACGTATCCGAGGCGAAGTTTGCCACGTACGCGTGTTATTGGGCACTTCCTGGCCACACGCTGTACTTATCGGGCAGTAAAACGTAAAGAAATGTTTCCTACTCACATGATTCATTCTAATGGATGGAGTGCATCCTTCAATTAGCTCAGATAAAAACCACAATTGATTTAGAGGCAAATGCTTGGCTAACCCACTTCCCAGAGGTCGCTCAACCACTTGAGCTTGCAGCCATATAAAATCGGATACTTTATAGAGAGAGACGGATATTCCCCTACTTCCCCTCTTAATACGAAAATTTACGAGAGTCTACCGAATAATTCGCATAAATCACTGCCTCGTATTGGGGTCACCGGGCAGAGGCCCTATTTAGATGGAAAAACACTTCAGAATCTCCTACGAAATTGGCCTCAGACTCCGTGGAAGCAGCAGTCTGTCCACATGCCACATGGAGGCTATATCATCCACCCACAAGAATGTCCAAACAATCCGAGAGCTAAATGTAATGTAACTTGCACAATTATCAGAACGAGATAAACACAGATGAAAGGCAAAATGTTAAAAGGCAACAATCACAAATTCAATTGAATTCGAAACCAAGTCGGAATGTTTTTTTTTGCTTTCAATTATTGAATGTATCTGCTAGATACTCGCACATGTTGTACGTGCCGCCGTGTCTGCTGCGGTGCGTTAATGAAAATTTCACTTTTAAAAATACGCAGCTCGCAGCGGACTTGAAAAGCAAATAATCAACCCGTTGTTGGCTTACAGAAATCCACTTGAGCTACTTTTAACGCAACTGCGGGGCAACGGACAGATACAATAATTATTACGATCAATTTAGATGCAGATTGCATGCGGCGGCAATTGAGGTGGGTCCGTCTTGGAACAACGCCCACTAAACACACTCATGCAGCGCGGGCACTGCACAAAATAAGCAACAAGTTTTGGTTTTTTCTTAAAAGAAATTATTGTTTTAAAAGGTAAAATTATTCGGCTTTTGAAAAAAATATTTGTTTTATTTTAAATAAATATTTGTACATAGAAAACTCACTTTGGAAGGTTACTGTATATATATGTATATGCTAAACTTTATTAATTATAAATATAATTAATATCTGCTAATATTGTTCTTATATATATTATATAGTTTATACTATATTTAAATGATATCATTTTATATGAAATTATTATATATTTAATATTATTATTATATAAGTATTCGTCACAGGTTAGTTTAAAAATAAACCCCTTTACTAATTGGCAAGTTACTTAAGTCTTAAAAATGTAGGAACTCTTCGTATAAAAATCACATATTCTTAATTCTGGCTATCTTATAAAGAACATGTTAGCTAAAATGTATAATAAATATGATCATAATAATATACGAGTATAATCATATACATACTCGTAAATGATAATATCTCTCAATGGATTTAGTAATAAATAAAACAATAAATAAACTCAATTGAAAGCGCTTTTTCACATTTTCTTCGAAAGTAGAAACCTTCAAATGTTGTAATTCTTTTGTAATTTAAATCACAAATCTCAGCTGCAATGTAATCCCATATTTTTTCTGTGTACCGCCGATACAATTTTTGAAGTCTGCCACTGCCACGGACTTGATTACTAATGCAGCTACGGCTGCCTTTTCTTGGCCATCTGGCGACTTGGTATCCGCCGGGTGTTTTGTTTGCATACCACCGGCAGCGGCAACGGCGGTGGCAGTGGCCCCCGAAACATTGTCAAAATAATTATGAGCCAAATAAAAGGCCTCGAATGAAACGCCTTCGTGGTCAGCGGGAGCAATTAGAGCGATCTCAGCTGTGAGATACTTGCACTCGCACTCGCCCTCGCCCGACTTAATGAAGTCTGTGTTTGGAGAATTGAAATGCAATCGAAAAGTCGCCCAAGATAAACAATTCATTCATTGTTCGGCTTGTGCTGTGGATGGATATTGATATCCTTTTGTAAATTGTGCTGAGCTGGCACATCGCAGCACACTCGAATGTGTGTAATTCGGTAGCAGTCAGTGTGTTTAGTGATGTTTTATTGCCCGGCGACGAATGTTTTGACTTTGCCAAACAAATTCCATTCCAAATTAAACAGAAAACAATAAAAATAGAGAGCCGGAAGCTGCGGTCGATTGTTTTTTACTATTCAGAGAGTAATACAATCGTATAAATAATGGCTTGTTATTTTTGTGGGATTTTAAATCAATCCCTCGGGCATTCCTTATTTTTTAGCTATTGCAATATGCATATTTAGGCTAAAAGTATGAATATTTATAGGCAGCTCGAATGCCCTGATTGCAACGACTTTACAGGGGGAAAGTCAATAAGGCCACTTAGGGAATCTCTTCCTTTATTTGCCGCAACTTCAATCTGTTGGAATCAGCGCCGCGACGATAAGTTTTTCCAGCAACTGAGGGTGAAACCAATTAGAACTTGTCGGCGGAAAAATAAATGCAAGAATGCAAACAATGCGCGGCTTGATTGGTATTTGTTGGCCGCAAACTGACAACTGCAATTTGCCGATAAGACACGCTTAATTTGCTGCTGTTTGTAGATAAAGTAAACCGGGGAAAGTAAACACATTCTTCCAAGATTAAGAAAAAATAGAATTCCCAGAGACTCTAACAATTTCCATCCATAACCAATTGGCGGCTAATGGAATGCTTCCGGTTTCCAAAATCTTAAGCTCCCCGCCCGCATCCTAGACGAGGCTGGGGGGTTTAATTGTAAACAAAAATCTTAACGAAATTAATTTTAAAGTGAAATTCTTGAGACCTCCATGCCGCAGGCATTTATGAAAATAAATGTCAGATCAGGTCCGGTTTTTCAGTCGCTCCACGAAAGCCACAAAAACCCGAATTGACAAGCGGAAGTAAGCCGAGGGGAACCGTTGAGCTCTCGAAGCACTCGAAGAAATAATTTACAGAATAAATAATTTCTTTAAATTATTTTAAATATGCTGTATTTGTTAACCTCTTTTATTAATTATAAAATAATCAAATTAAGGGATTTAAGAACCTACTGCTTGCAGTTAAACATTTTTGTAAGAAGAACATTGATCAGTGCACTTTTTTTCTCCCACTGTAGGTGCTCTCTTGGGGCGGAAACAGCAGCTTTACGAGTTGGAATAGCTGGACTGAGCTTATACATTTTTAATTTTTCATTTTCCTTCAAACGGATTTCAAATCAATGCAAATGGAACCTGCAACACGGCGTCTTCAGTTGGTTGCAACCGCAGCACGTTCATTCGTACCGTTCGTACTCCCCGTTAACCTCGAAGACCCCTTTGGAATCCCCCCCTCAGTAGTGCTGGGGAGCCCACGACAGGTGGCGCTCTTCCTGTCGCCAGTGGATCCGTCGCCGGGGTCGTAAAAATTGAGCTATTAAATAATTTCTGTCACACAAATTTGCTTTTATTGTTTATTTCCGTTTTCGGTGCCAGGTGCCGCCCCTTTTTTTTTGGTTTTTAAGGGAAACCAACTAAGGTCTACGTCTTCTTTTTGAGCTTCCCAGCTAATTAGCATTATTATGCACAATTCCACATATTTACTTAGTGTGTTTGTGGTGCCATTAGCTCGTTGAGCGCATTTTCCACTTAAATGTTGGCTGGCATTTTTGTCTTGGCTACATTTTTGTCACTTTGTGGCCGGCGTTTGTCGTGTGACTCATCCGGAGACAGCGACTTTGATCTCTGTTGTCTTTGCAATTCTTCAGACCGCAGGCCAGGCACCTTTGATGTCTGTCCGTCTGCCTGTCTGCCTGTTTGGAACAATAAAATCCCGGCTCGCTGCGAAAACTTTCCGCAATTTGCGGTGGCGTGGCGTCTTCCAGGGAAATACCATTAAAATTCGACGGGGGAGTGGCGGCAGGCAATAGTTTTTCCTTCTCGCCGCTGGCATGCAACACGCAACAAGTGTCAACTTTGAGGGGGATATGTACGGCGCGGCATTTTTCCCTTCAACTTTCCACCTTTATATGATGACAATAAATCCAGCCAAGGCGGTCCAACTGTCTCTACATAATTGACAAGCTGTTGCCCCACGACGACTATTTGTTTGCCCGCCGTTTTTCTCACCCTAGTTATGCCAGTTCCGGGCCCATCCCAATTCCAATTCCAATCCCAGGCCCATCTGTTATCAGGCGGCTACGGAAAAAATAACCCAGAAGAGAGGAATCAACAAAATATAAAAAATAAAAAAAATCGGAAAAATAAATAACTGGCACAAATCGTTGGCCGTGTAAATATCGCTTTTAAATATTTATGTTTCAATGAAATGCAAATTGCAGGCGAGCAGAGAGACGCTGTTTGCGATATTTTTGCACTCATTCGCGTACCGTTAACAAATAGTTGGAGTTTGGTTAGTGCACCAGTTGTGACATATTGACCCGAGCCACGCCCACTGCCCCACGCCGGATGAGGAAACCCGAAAGTTTTTTTTTTGTTATTATTTGTTTGAATCTCCGGAGCGCTACAATTGGAAAGTGTGTCAATAATTGCAACGGGGGGAACAAAGGTGGCTGGCTGGTGGAGTGCCGAGCACTGAGTCATATGGCGGAAAATGTGAAAAATCATATGAATAATATTGGGGCATTTTCATATTATTACTTGCCAGTGGAGAGTGGAGAGAAAAAAGGACTCAAGTGATCAGCTTATATAAATAGTTCCCGGAATTGGTTTAACTGCTTTAATAAATTAATTGAAATTGCCAAGTGAGGCGTGAAAAGAGTAAATACCAAGTAAAAACTTGGTTGGTTTCCATAATTTTTGAATGCAATAAATATGTTTAACCAAATAATTGGATATGGCTTTTGGAATATATATTTTATTTGGCGCTTTAAATCGCTTCACTCTTTAAGTGAAATGAACTTTAAAAATTGTTAAAAAATATAAAGAAAACAGAATACACATGAATTTAAGTAAGCGATGAAAATGAACTTTAAAAATTGTTAAAAAATATAAAGAAAACCAAATACACCTGAATTTAAGTAAGAGATTAAACAGTTATGATCTAAAAACTATTACTTATGATTTTAAAAATGCCAAAATAAACTAGATTCTTAGCTGATAAAATTTTAATACAGTATTATTTTATTTTTAAAAATGTTTCCTCTAATAAATAACTTATAAACTTTCTTAAATTTTAAATCACAAAACTTAAGATCTAAAGAACAAATATAAAAGACCGTCACTAATATGTTTTCCTTGAGTAGTTGAATAATGTTTTTAGTATACTTAAGTATATAATTGCCCAGTTAACTCTTTAATTAACTGATTTTTCAAACATTTCCCACTTGTATATTTTTTTAATTTAAACTGGAGATCATTTCCGTCTTGTTTTAAATTTGTATTACCATTAACGCCCAATCAAGATGGGTTTTAAAATTTTTTCCCCAAACTTCCTGCAACCGCGAGCAAAGCCGCTCATCTCTGCCACGGCCGCCGCTCCAAGAGTATTACAATTTTTGGCTTAAATACATTTCCGCCGATATGCCTTTATATTTGTACATACATACATATATATGTATATATACATATATATATATATATAGTAGAGTATGTGTGCATTTATGCCCCAACAAAAACAGCCAGATATTATGTATAAATAAACAGCAGTGAACTTAAACAAACTGTTTGGTTTTATGGTGCTCGACAGCCGCCATTCCGCGTTCGATTTTGATTTCGTTTTCCGATGTGACGACGCATTGATTACGGGCGCACGTCTGTCTGCCACTCGATCCGCCCTCCAAGGTATATATACTGATATATATATATGTAGGTATATATATAAGTACTCATAGGTGGCACCATTAAGGCTGACTGCCCTGACCATAACTGGGTTTCCTCCGGAGCAGCGCGGTGTGACGGATAAGATCGCGGACATAACTCATTACTGCATAAGCGATATGATAGACGACGACACTCCGGCTGCCCCGTTTCTCTGTTTTTCAGTTTTCTGTTTTCCCAACTGGAATCGAAAAATACAGAAATCAGTTTCATAGTGCAACTGTAGATGGTTTTAATTATACTCTACACACAGCTGAGAGTCGAATAGCTTATAAATATTATTAAATACAATTATTCTTGAAATAATTCCCTCACAAGTCCGGGTTCTACGTGATTTCTTGCCCATTTCCTATTTACTTTCACTTTTCTAGTTAAATATAATTATATATCTATATATCGCTTTCTGATAAATGTTTCAGTTCAAATAGACTGTTATCTGGTTTTAACCATTTATGGCTTTGAGGGTATACATATACCGCGATCCCTCCCAGAGTTTATCAACAACACCCGCTAGAGTATTTCACACGTCGTCTATGCAAACATCTCTCGCATTGGAACTCTCGATAGTCTGTTATTGTTGTTCTTGGACGGCTGACTGATAATATGATTCGTGCCCACAGTCGATACCTACCACGATATGTCGATATAAGGGGAACTGCAACAGCAGGAGGGGGGAGGAGGAGTATAAGTCCCACTGACTGGGATTGTTTTTCCATGGAGTCGCCGTTGTTTTTCTCCAGTGCAGTGGCCTGCGTTGTCGCGCACGGAGAGAAACACACGCGTTAAGCACACAATTATGCAGACAGTCAGGCATTTGGCATTTGCTCCGGTCGATCGAAACAATTTCGAGGCCCGGACAGCTCCATTTTACACACCGAAATTAGATAAACAAACAGAGACCCAAATTCAATAAATAAACACACACAATACTTTGATTGCACTGCAGATAGTCACTCGAATGCCAAGATACAGATAGAGTTCCAAGTACAGTTAAAAAAAAGCAAGTTTGTTAAGCCTTAAATCGTACATATAGACTTTAGACATTGCAATATTATATAAACAAATGCATCCTTATGATAACTTGCTACTCTCTGGACAATCCAAAGCTTGTTTCTAACCATTAGTCAATTTTAGGATTCCATTTCTTCCTGTGCAGATACAGATACAGCTACAGATACAAGGCCTTGTTCACATCACATTTTTGATGCATCCGTCGCAGTTCCCTGGCCTTAGTCTGGTCTCCTCGGGGCAAATATGACTCAATTTTCCCGCACCACAGAAATTGGAATCGAGAAATCTTGTAACCTCCTGCTAATATGCAAAATCAATAGCCCCCTGGGGCAGAGTGTAATGGGGGACTGGGAGATTTTCCCAGTGTACGGCAACGGCTACCGTTTTGAATTTTCCGAGAGGTGTCACACTGTTGTGGGGGGAAATCTACATATATGCCAGCGCACTTTAATGCATAATTTAAATAATTTAAAATGCATTATTAGCAAATGACAAAAAGCAATTAGCAAGCTTTATAAATCAAACAAATGAATGTCTGTGGGAAGTGAGAATGAACACATACGAGTATATCGTGGCACTCAGTCTGGCTCTTGGCTCTGTCACATTTATCGAGACCGAATTGATGGATGTTGCCCAGCTTTTTCCAGCTGTATTGGATAATTCATGGCACTAGATTATTTAATTCAAGTCCCTTTGCTATTTGTGTCTTTCATTGGGAGAATAAATATTTCTAAGCTGTCTGAGGGAAGAAAGTCATTTTAAAGTGGGTTTTCTGTTTAGAATTAGGTGGGAAATATTGAATTCTATACCGAAAACTAGAGCTGGAAAAACATCGATGTTTAAGGTGGATATGTCGATGTTTACATATAAAAAACATCGGAAACTTCGATACTTTTACAGCTCTACTCAGAACGAAGCAATTACAACTCTTAAGATTAATTTAAAAGTAATTTATTTTATAAAATAATTTGTTTGGCATAAATATATATTCCTTATTAAATCTACTACCAAATTTTGTATTTAATTTTCAATGAATGAAGAAGAATGCTTTTCTATACAAAATTATATATCTGATAGCTCCGACACTTGACGGCAAACAGCATCTATTTATCGCAAGAGAATTGAGCGTGCTTTATTAATACATTTGCCAATCTAATTTCAGCAGTAAGTTGGTTATTTTCTTGAAGCGATTTCCATCCAGTAATTGCAGCCAGTGATTATGGCCAACGATATGAACTGGAGTATGCTGGATATACTACATACATATATGCAAATCTTGGGCAATTGCCGGCGCTAAGAGAGTTTTGCGTCAATGCAATCGTAATCGTTATAAAACGCAACTAATATCGATTGCATTACAAATCAATTTCTGGCCAGACAGACACAACTGAGAGAGCGGAGGAGCACTTGGATGCAATTGCCAGTCAGTCGGCCCATGGGTGGGCCTAGAGTGGGCGTCGAATATATACTCGTACTAACTGAACGATAAATATTTAAAAGGCTGTCGTGCAGAGAGCACCGAGACTCCGGCTCAGACCAGCCTCCTTTTGCACTCGAACTGGATACAGATACAGCGGCGTTTCCGTTTCGGGATTTCTGTGTGCAATTTAGATAAGTATTATGACATATTTGACACTCTTTCACTTTGGCAAAAGGACAGACAGATAGGACTTTGTGTTTATTTACTCGAAATGAAACTGCAATGAACTGGCCGGAGATGCAGCCATCGAAGGGGCACAAAAATCAATGGAATGCAATTATCGAGAATGCCCAACCAGACAGGCGTTCGTTTGGAGTCGAACTCGAATTATAATAACAATTGTTATTATTGATAAAGAGGGCGTGGGCACCCATTCCCTTTAATGTTCATATATATATGTGTATATAGCAGGCGATATTTGTCGTTGTCGCCTAAGCCATGAGCATAACTGATAAGCTGCAATTACCTGCATTGATAATTCCAAATGTATTTCCATATAATGCATACAAGAGCCAACAATAATAATCGTTATATTGCGGCCATAAAGGCCAAAATGACAACTCGGAGTTGGGTCGGAGTGTTCCATCTGTCTCCCCCCCGACCTCCAGCTCTGGAGGAGGGTGCCTGGGGCGCACCCATAATTGAATAGCCCAGCGACGTGTGTGAGATTGCGGGTGTTCGGACTCAGATTCGGATTCGGATTGCCTTTGGTTCGGTTTGGTTTGGTTCACTTTGGCGTGGTTTTATTGGATCTCGCCCCATCCCCCGATACGAGTGTTTCCAGGTTGCAAGTTGCATGGCACCAGAACCGGTACGTGTGTGTTTTGGAATTATATAAAATAGTCTTCGAGGTAGGAAGATACAAGAAAATATATTTAACTAAAGGAAGATACTACAAAATTACTAAATAACTAAAGGAAGGTGTAGCAAAAACCATATAAATTAATAAAATAAATGAATAGTTCAAAAGCGAGAAGAAGGAATAATTCAAAGCTATTTTTGGTATACAGAAAATCTCTCCAGTACTCATTTTTCTGGCTAAATGAATCTCAACACTTTCCTTGGCTTCTGTCTGATTTTTTAAAATATTTTTATAAGCCATATTATATTTTTTTTAAATATAAAAACAGAGTGCAAGCAAAAACCCCCCTTTTACATAGCATTCTGTGACTCTTTCCAACCACTTTCAAGATTTGTTCGTGTGTTGCAACCGTTGGAATGCTGCCCTTCCTATCAGCTTAGTTTTTCCCCACTTCTTCCAGTAGCTGATATCAGCCGGAACACAATTTCAATTTCCCTGCAACATGCAGTTCTCGACTCCATTGCTGCCTGGCTGCTGATCAAAGATAATTCTTTGGGTGAAAATACAGCACTCTTATCGGAGGAGCTGTGTGGCAAGCGAGCGAGGGAATGCGTCTTCGAGTGTTTTGAATTATTAATAATAAATTACAAATTATGACTGAGAGCCGGAGGAGGCACATTGCGCCCGCCCGCCCCGCCTCCAACGCTAATGAAATTTCAATTAGCTTGTCATGTAGCGGAGGAGGAAGTGGGACCTGGGGGGGCATGCAGCATTAATCAGGCAGATCTTTCGAAATCTTAACCCATTTTATATTGACAAGTGTAATTATGCGCACGACACAATTGTCATGTTGAATATTATCAAACAATTGTTTAAGCCACTGCAGTGCGGTTGTGCAACGTTTGCCCACGTGCATCCACCTGCAGTCACGTTGCAGTTTGTCATCCTTTCGGACATGTTGGAAAATGCTAAATGGAAAATGAGAGGGGGGAGGGAGAGAGAAATGGAGGAGGGACTTTTGGCAGCGGGGAAATCCGAGTGGCCAGCCGAGCCCTTCTAATGACAGTGGCTACGTGTTGGCCAGTTGGTGGTCCTTTTTGGTCAATTAGTGCTCGGAGACCTGTCTTTTTCACCCCCTCCCCACACACACACACACACGCACACAATGAGGCACCTGTACAATAGTTTGAATATCTTATAGATGCATACATAATTTATGACATGTTTCATATTGGAATGCCCTGGCACAGGTCGCCAAAGGGAGTGCAGCGATTCGAGGCAGGAAGGATAGATACATAGTTGTAAACCTTTTTCTGATCAAGATAAACCTGAGGAGGGGAAAATAGGAAAAGATTTTTAGTGAAAGCCTAAGGATATGTATTCTCTAAATTACTTAACATTTTAATATATTTAAGTAATAATATACATAGTTTAATATAACAAGAAATTTTGTTTAAAGCAAACAACCTTTAATACTTCCTATATAATAATATAATAATACTTTTTTCTGGGTTGCCATTTTAATTTGAAATTTAGATTTTATTTGAATACTTTCTCACTTTATTAGGGAAAATACTCTTGAGAAGTAAATAAGGACTATAAGTTGGTAGCTTTTATTTATTAATCAATATATGTTTAGCTTAATACACTGCTCATCATATTTTTTAATTTGTTAACTGGCAACAACATATTCAACCAAAAATAACACCTTTTATATATAGAAAATCCCTCACCTTAAGCCTTTAAATATTTTTGAATAAATAATATACATTTTATATCATAAATTCCCATTGTTTTCAAGATAAGGGTATTTAATATTCACTGCCATCCCTGCCACACTGAAATATCCCCTTTTATTTGTGTGTGTTTACCTATTTGAGTTTGGTTTGTGACTGCTGCTTACAATTTTAGTCATTGATTGCCCAAGTGCATGGATGGTTCGTTAGAAATTTTTTCATTTGATTGGGAGAAAAATTATTTATGACTGTGTGTATACATAGCTCCTTTCGTATTTGAAAATTCAGGCACACGCACAGCACAGGGCACACACGGCGTTCATTTTTGTTCTAAGCAATTCTCGTACCAATACTTGTGCGTCATGCTCGTCGTCTTTTTGCCTAATTGGAATTCATTCATCGACATTTGCATATTGCTTTGTTGGCCCAAGCACTTGGCTTCCTTCTCCATCTCGGTCTGCCACTGCCTCTGCCTTGGCGTTTTGGTAACTGTAGTTTCGTTCTGGAGTGCCCAGAAAGGTTCTGCTTAATTGTGGACCCGACTGTGGGGCTTGGGGACCAACTTAATCATAAAGCCGAGTCGCCAGTCGACACATTATAAGGGGCTGCCCCAATCAAGCGAGCGCGTGAGTCCCATCTTTTTAGCGGCGGCTAACTGAATTCAATTACCAAAGTGCCTACTATATGCAAATAAGCCAAGAGTGCACTTGACAAACGCACACATACCGATACAGATACAGATACAGATGCGAGGCTAGAGATACAGATACAGATCGCCGGAGAGGAGTCGAGTTGTTGCACTCGAGCTACCGGCACTTGCCTCTTTCCCTTTGCCCTCCGCCCCTGCCACTGCTTCGGCCTCTGCCTTCGCCATGTGAAAAGTCAGCCGTGCAGATAAAAACCTTAATATAAGCATAATTAAGTTGATGATTTGTACAAAAAGGCAGAGAGCGAACGGCAGCGAGAGGAAGCTGAAGCTCCCTCCACTTTGGCCGCCGTGGATCGTTGTGGCTGCCACATTCGAGTGGCTCCCACACAGTGGGCACTCTAAATAGGCGACAGTGGATAACGAAATAGATTTTAGTGAGAAAAAAACTAGCTAAATACCGAAAGATATATGAATACTTTAATAGATTTTGGGTTATAGAATTATATTATATTTATTAGAATTGAGTTACAGAGGAGCTAGAATATTTCTTGCAAATTTAAATTGTATTTTTTATATCAAAACAAGCCAATAAATAAAGGTTTTTAATAATTTAAATACAAGCTACTATATCTTAATGTTTTATCTATATATTTCCTACTATTAAAGGTCTCAGAAGTATAAGACAATGTGATCTATATAAATTCCTTAATAAATAGTAACATCTAGGTAATGTTTAGCTTAAAGCAGCGGTGGGCACTTTGTGGCTCTTTCTGTTACATCTTGTGACCAACGTTGGTCTAGAATTTCTTCATAAAAAAGTTTGCAGATACTGCAGAGGTGGGCACATTGAGGCTCTTTCTGCGGCTTCCAATTTCTCCATAAAATAGTTCACAGATACAGTATTTCTTAGTCTGCACTGTACTACCACTTGAGGTTCCATGAGGCCATATGGACCCAAAGCCCCATACTTTTTTGCTGCCGCCTGTTGCTGTTCTTTCTGTCTGCCGTTGCTGCTGTGGGACTGCCAAAAAATGTGTCGATGACGTCGCACCAAGTTCAATGACTACCAGTATCTTACAATGAGATTGTCACTGCTAATGGCATTTCCTTTGGCAGAACCTCGAATGCTCGAGCGCCCCCACAGCCCCCACATTGCATAACAATTAGCCAGTGGTTGGTTGGTTGATTGTGCCAAGTCAATCGAAATGAGGCACAAATAATAATTCACAGCAGAGTCGAAATTTTGAATAGATGTCTTCATTAGGCATTTCGACTGCTTCTCGGGGCTGTTTGGGGTCCCAAGTGGAACTGGAATGACACATTTTGAGGCCCAAATCGGGCTGCACCCCTTTTTTGGGCAGCATTCTCCACACTGTATCTATGTATCTGTGTATCTATGCTAAATTTATGCCTAATGAGCGTAGCATTCGGTTTGATAACTCATTTGTTTTCCCACTTCTTATAAACGAATTGAGGCTAAATTGGTTCCACATGATGTTCGGCTACCGATGATGAAACTCGGTTCTGTCTTTTGATTCCGGAGAGAAGTTTTTCGGGGGCCAGATTGCCCCGCGACTACGCAGTGGCAGCGGCAGCTGTGTGCCAATCACAAAGCCAAGAACCCGGCCATAAATAACTGATGCCCGATTCTTGCTGCCTTTTGCGCGAATATCTCCATGCCGGGCAGGCACACATAAATACAACATGAAAAACTAAAATCAAAAGAAACAGCAGCAGCATCAGCAGCAGCAGCAGTTCAAACGAGAATAAGGCGAAAAAAAATTAAGAAATTCTCTGGCACACACTTTGGAGTTTATCATTGTAATGCAAATGAAGGAAGTGCGCGAGACTGCCTCCGACTCTTCCTCCTTACCTGTCCTCGCCCCCATCTTTCCCCCTTCACCCCTTACTGATACACCTTTGCCGTTCTGCAGAATTCGAGGTGAGGCTGTGGAGAAGCAACAATAGCAGCGGCAACAACGACAACAGCGGCAACATTTTGATGCCGTGGGAAATGCGAAAGCGGCACACGATATGCTCTCTGGCACACTGAACGAAACTGGGGGTTAGAATTTGAAGAATTTTGATATTAAATGGATGTATGAAAAGCTGGCGAAGTAGTTTTATTCTAAGTTAAATATTTGCACTTGGTAAACTTAATTTTAGATAGTTTTTAAACTGAGATACTTAAGACAGATGGACTTGAAACGAATAGATGGGTAAATAGACAAAGGAACAAAAGAACAAATGGACAGACGGACACATGGAGGAACGGACAAACGGACAAACCCACAGACGGACAAACGGACAAACAGACAAACCCACAGACGGACAAAGGGACAGACGGACAAACGGAGAGACGGACAAACAGACAAACGAACTAACTGTGAAGCGGGCACTCGGACAGACGGTCACATCTAGATCGAAACGGTTTTTGATTTTGATCTAGAAAACATATATCTTTCAACTTGGACGTGATGCACTACGGTCAGTACCCTCAAGTTGCCCTTGCGACACCAAGCACGTGCTTGTTAGGGTTAGGTGTTAGTTGGCGTTATAGGAGAAAGTATAGCTGTAGTTTACGACAAATATGAAATGAGTCTCTCAGTATTAGCTCCATATTTTTTCTTATTTTCTGCCAACGTCTATCCATTTCTCTCAGTGATCTCGCTTAGCCTTCGATGGTTACGGGGCAAGGGTGGTGCAAGAAACTGCTCTTACTGTTAGTGCAGTCGCTTTGGCAGTGTGTCAGCTTGCCAGTCCGTCAGTCAGGCAGCCAGGCAGCCAGGCAGCCACTCTCTCAGCCAGTCAGCAGCGAATGTGATTGCACAAGAATGGCAGCGAAAAAGTTATGAATATGAATAAATAATTTTACGCAGATTGCCACGGCTAAGATAAAATATGCTCGCTCGCAAATGCAGGAATATATATACAAATGCGTTGCCAGTTGCCCTCGCCCCGTTCGTGAGATACTTTGGCAATCAGTGTCAACGCGGCGAGTGTGTGCCTTTCGAGAGGTGTGTGTGTGTGGTGGCTCAGCGCCCCCCCGAGTCGTGTTCAAGTTGGCAAAAAGTGATTGAAAACAAAAGTTTACTTATTTTGAAGGAGGTTCGGAGACCACTTTACAAGTAACCAGATGATGTTAAGGAGAGCTGTGACCTGATTTTGTAAGGGAGAGTGTTAAGAGATGGTTTCATATTAAAATGACACCGAAAACATTCAAGAAGAACGCGAACTAAAAAGTTTCTTTTAATATTAATAAAGTTTATTTGTTTGGCTAGGTTTTTAAATACTTTTACTTGACTTACAGCTCTTTGGTACAGGTACTCCCTGCGAAATATTTAAATATGCGAATTCGTGAAAGACCGCATGCATAAACACCCGACATGGCAGACAATAGTTGCAGTGGCTAAACTGTGCAGCATTGCGGCCCAATTTGGTATTGGCCACAACGCAGCCTGGCAGCAGAATGGTGCGGAGTAAGTGCGGCCAGATTGACCGGAGCCACGGAGCCACCTACCCACCCGACCGACCGACTGACTGCCCGCGGAACGAACTTGTTTCACAGTTGTCTATTTATGCGCTTAGTGTACGAGTATGCAAATAGTTGGCGTACCTAGCGCCCGGCCCTCGCACTCTCGGCTGCCACACTGAACCAGTTTTTGTTGCCAGCGGACCAATCCACCCTTGTTTGCATTTTTTATTAACAAACAACGAAAAAGGGCGGGACGTTACGGTACGGAGAGGGTATGCTAAATATTTGGTAGAAATGAAAACCCTTTTTTTTTCCATCTTCCCTTCGTCCGGCGGGGGAGTGGGCGGAATCCGGCAGAAATGCCGATAAGCCAACCCCCCCGTCGAACGGACGCAAAACCCCCGCCGGATAGAAGGGGTGAGCGTGTTGTTTGTGTAGCTACAGCGATATTTCATGTATGCCACGCATAATCGTTGTTGTTTTAGTGTATTAATTTTGGTTTTTAATAAAGCATAAATATTTGTGTTTGCGCTTTAGAAACGCCACCAGGCCACCAGGCCCTTCTGTTTGCCCGACTGCCTGGCTGTTTTTATTGAAGATTGCCAAATCAAAATTTAGTTTTGTGCCCAGAGGGAGAGCCCTGCAAAATTCTATTGACTCTGTGTACATTCATACATACGTAATCCACATAGACATTTATTTGGTGTGTGGGGCAAATAGTGACGGAGATGCCCCAGGGGTCTCATTAAAAGCCAGTTACTAGGTGATATCTAAATAGGTGAGCCTTTAATTCAATTTAAGTTATGGCAACTATCGATAGTATCGATGGGTATTAAATTAGATAATTAATAGGTTCGGATTACCATCACTAGTATAGTTCGATAAGTCAATAAGCGATTTGAACAAAGCAACCTTTAATAATATTTAAAACTCAAATATAAATACCGTTCAGAAAACCAAAATATATTGCCAAAGATGGAGCTAAAATGAAATTAAGAGCTATTATCTATTAATTATCAACATTTAACAATATTTACTAGATAATAACTATTAAAAATTTATTGAGATATTGAGTTTCTACATTAAATTAAACTTTACTTTTTTTTTTTTTTGTGTTTATTTATTAAGGTATACGGGAACATCTGCAGTCCCCTTTAT
>JAEIIG010010237.1:0-14047 GCA_018904695.1 Drosophila parvula | reverse complement strand
TTGAGCTCTTCACCAACTTGTTCGCTTTTCCGCAGGCGACGCTGGCGAAATTGAAACTAAAACCGCAACAGAGAACACACAAATAATAATAATAATACTTAATAATATATATTAGCAATAATACGGAAATGCAATTATAATAATAATAATAATAGCGAAAGGCAAAACAAAACCGATTACCGATTACCGAATATACCGAAAACCAAGCCCAAAAACCGAAACTCTATAATAATAATAATTAATACAACCAGCAAAATACAACTAACAATAATACAAAAAATATAAATAATAATAATAAACCGAAACTGCTCTGGGAACAAAAAACACGCAACGTTTGATGAGAATTTTTGGCAACACGTCGCGTCGTCGTCTTGGTTGTTTGTTAACCGCATCCTGCTAACACACCCGAAAATAAAACCAAAGAAGATATCCCCATATAATTCAACCCCAAAATACACAATAATAATAAAAAAAAATCCTACTAATAATATACATATAACACAGAAGCAAGCTAAATAAATACATAAAACAAAAACGCAAAACACAAAAATAAAGAGAAACAAAAAAAAAACCAAGCAAATTCATCTTCTACTTGTTCTTACCGCTTCAACTTTATTCGTCTTCGTCTCCGTAATAAATATATAGCTAATACATACATATATGCCATATACGTATATGTGTGTGAGTGCGTCGCGTGTGTGTTGGTGCCAGTAAATGTGTGAGCTACAACTACAACTACAACAGCAGCAGCAACAGCAACAACAACAGTAGTTAACAACCAGCAACCAGCAACAACAGTTCTTAGCAGCAACATAAAAAAATATAATAAAAAATACCAGCAAATCAAAGCAAAAGCACCAACAACAAAAGCAAGAGCAGCAACCACAATTGCAACAGCAATAACAACAGCAGCGGATAGAGCGAGCAGCGAAGCACAATATCGATACACATCGATTAACGGTAAGTGAGTGGGAGAGAGACCTATCGAATTAATCGTTGCGATCGTAATCGTGGGAGTTTTCATTGAAATTCAACAGAATATAATAAGTTTTGGATCTTTACACATTATCGAAATAATCGGATTAATTAAAGAATTATACAATAGTACAATTCAATATGTAATATATAATACGGCAACCTTTAGACTTATATTATATATAGCCTAATTAATTCTTTAATTCCGTCTTAATCAGTTTAGTAATCTTAAGATTGTCACAATTAACGATAGACAAAAGATTAATACTGAATTTGATCGATATAACCGATACAATCTAGAAATTTCTTTGTTCTTCCTCGGCTTTATGGAATTAGCCACTATTGAATCATTAATGTATCTAGTTCCAGTCATCAATAACTTAATAACTTCTCTAGAAACAAACCAATTCGAAAACTTATATAAAAAAAACAGTTTAAAAACCACTAAAGATATCTTTTTACGTCCGAGTTAAGCTTTTTAAAGTAATCAGACCAATAGGAAACTTATTATATTTTTTATACCATTCTTTCATTCTCGTCTTAATATTCCTTTATTGAGTTCTATTTAATTTCCCAGCTGGAGATACAATTTATTGGATTTCCTATATTGGATATATATATGTATATATCTTTCTCAATAGTTTTTATTTGTATTCGTGTATGGTTGTAATGGATTGTTCAATCGAATGTCAGATACAAATGATTTTTCTCGTACATAAATTTCACTTACTGGTAAAATCAATGAGATTACATTTTATATATAACTATGGATGAAGATTAAAGGTTGTTGTTACCTTTTCAAGACTCATAATGCATGTCGAAGCTATTAAATGTGCTTTAAATAGACTTCAAAAGCATGAAACCCCCTAGTAGAGCTAAAAAAAAATCCATTATTTGCTGCCCTGTCGGAATAAACGAGCTAAGCTCGAGGAGTAAATATCAGGAAACCACATTTTATCGCTACTGGCGCTTGGAATGTGAGTAATTGCAGGGGAATTCACAAGAGCTGAATACTTTGTGGTTCCCCTGGAAATATTTTCTTCTCCCATGGCCATTTTTGATGCAGTCAACTTGGTGCGGCAAATGCTTTAGTACGGGCTCAAAGATTTTACAATTTAAATGTGAAAATACTTACTCTTTTTCCTACAAAATCAGATAGTTATAATAACTTGAAATCAGTAGGTACAGTATGGAAGTTCATTTTATTTAGCATACTTTTCTGGGTTGCAGGTTGAAAATCAACTTAAAAAAAATCAATTAGATAGCAGACTCTGAATCCGAATCCAAATCACGTGGGAGTGAAACTGAGAAATGGGCGACTTGATGAACTTGGCTCGATTATGTCATGCCGTTCCTTGCCGTTTCTTGGTGCCTGGCTGAAAATCGCTGTTAACCAGGCCCAAAGCTTGGCGACTATCAATGGGGTATTCCCCGCGCTCCTTCTCGTTGCCTCGTCACCTCGTCACATTTCGTCTCCTCGGCTCCTGCTGGCACACCCCATTCGAGAAAAGCCTCCTCTTGTTTTGGATGCCTGCCTGCCGCATGCCTCTTACCTCCCGCCTGCCTCCTGCCACTGGCTTTCGCTGCTCGATTTTCGGCTACAACCTTTTGCTGGCTTTTGGAGGGCAAACTTTCGGCGGCGAAAGAGGGGCGGCGTTTTCGGTGGTTCCTTGTAGTCTGTAGTCTGTAGTGGTCCGTGGTCCGTTATCCTTGCTGTAGTCCGCCTCCGCGCCAAGCGGCAAAGCCACCTTGGCGGAAGTCGCTCTCTCGGCGCATGTGAGAGAGAGGAGAGCATGTCCTGCTCCTGCTCCCGCTGCTGCTCCCGCTGCTCTTTAGTCCCAATTTCTCGCTCTTTGAGCATGCAAAATTCATTGACTAACAACATGCGAACTTCGTTCAGTTTTTTTTTTGTTGTTTTTCTTTCTCTCTCTCTCTCGCTCTCGTTTCTTTCTTTTCCTTTTTTTTTGCCTTTTTGTTTTTAATTTTTCTTAATTTTTTTCCCATAATTTAATTGTTGTTTTTAAGAACTTCTTCTGGGCATTGAGCAAGAGCAGGAAGCTCGAGTTGTCCTCGATTTTTGGCGGGGGCTTTGATTGGCCAGCAAACAAAATTTTGTTGTTAGCGAAATGTTTTCGTTTTTGGCCAAAAACCCCTCCCGGGAATGGCTTGGTGTGTGTGTGTGTGTATATTTGCGCGTAATTTGCATATTGACACAAATTCCGCGTTTATATATATATTTTTTTGCTGCGGTTTTTTTTTCTTGTCGTTCTGCATGAGTCATCATCATCGCCTGGGCAAATTAATTCGGCAAACAGTGCTCGAAATAAAGTTGGAATTTCTGCGAGTTGCCATGAATGAAACAGACACACACACACACACACAGCTGAAATATATGCTCATATTGCCGCATAAGAGCGTTTGTGTGTGTGTGCTTCTATGCTTTATGGAGGAGAGTGCGGCATGAGTGTGTGTGTGTGTGAGTGGCGAAATATCGAACTGACCTACTTTTATGCTTGATACACACACACACACACACACACTCGCATGCCGAAAAAGCAACACACACACACACGCGCGGCCAGATTGGCAAATGGAAAAAGAGTGCTTTGACCTTAGCGGAGGCTGCTTATATAAGCCCTATATCCGAAACCAAATCGGTATTTCAATCCGCCTCCGAATTCAGACTTCCAACTTAACCAGGCTATATATAGGGTATATATAGGGTATATATATATACATATATAGAATATATATAGAATATATATATATATATTATATATCCAGCTAGTTGTGTGCTTTTATTGATTGGCCATTTTGTTTTTGTGTGTTTCACTTTTGATTGCATTTCATTTAATGCGAATCGCCGTCTGCAATAATCCAATTAGTTAGACGCTGCCGTTTCACCTGGGCTCTAGCTCTGGCATATGTGGGAATATCTGGGATCAATGTTCGCTATCTCTATATATATACATAAACAAAAGCCTAAATTAATATCACAAAATTAATGCATAAAACCAACATTTGATTTATTTGCAGCATCGTGCTAAGCGGCGGGCGCTAATCGAACATGGCGCCTCGGATATAGTTGTAGTTTTAATGTAGCAGGCGACATCCATGTGCCTCATGTGAGTATATATCCATTATATATATATATAAGCCTTAAGTATATATGTCTTAAATAATATAAATAAAAAATATAAGCCTTAAATATATATGCATACTCTACCGCTTTAAATAATTTAAGTACTTAAGCCTGTATAAGTACCGCCAAACTCTCATCAAAAACTTTTGTGGATAAAAAATGCCACTGTAACAAAAAACCTTACCAAGTTTAATTGGTTAAAATTCCATTTGAAACCCTTAAAAAAAATATATACTTTGTACTTGACTGAATTCAGCCGAAAAGCAATAATCAAAAATAATGATGGCCAATGGAGTGAATAAAAACCAACCAAAAGTAATTGAGTAAATATTACCCCCTTTTTTTTACATATGTTATAATTATGCGACCACGTAATTTATTCAACTTGTACTTGAGTGAATCTGCTTGTTCATCGAATGGAATTACAAATCAGTATTGATAAAGGTCAATTCAACTACATAATTGCAACCAGCTGTGAATGTTCAGCACTTCAACTTGACATCCTCAATTCGATTAAATAAAACGCAAATTTTAATTCTGTTAATTCCGAGATTGGCCTCGAGTACAAATATTAAATTTGCATTAAACTAATGCAAGCAGTTCGATAACTTACTTACAGGCGAGAGCTTCGATAATAAAATGTCAGTTAAAACACGGTTATGTCCTGGTTAACTGCTAGTAGTTTGTAAATCTTATAGTTACCATTTAGTTTAAGACCCTTATTGATGTAACATTATTAAGTCTTATTACATTTATGATTACTTACAGGCCTTGGAAATCTAAGGCTCTCATCGTTGGCCGCATAGACAATGACAGAAGATTCCGACTCGATATCTGAGGAAGAACGCAGTTTGTTCCGTCCCTTTACCCGCGAATCATTGGTGCAAATCGAACAACGCATTGCCGCAGAACATGAAAAGCAGAAGGAGCTGGAAAGAAAGAGAGCCGAGGGAGAGGTGGTAATTATTTCTAGCTGAATGTCGTAATTGCCTATCGATTGTCTATTATCGATTTTGTGTGCCTACTCTACTACTGCTCCGCTCTACTTTTTGTATCCGTATATCCGTATATGTATCTCTCTCTATCTCTCTCTTCGTCTAAGTGAATTTGATTAACTTCCAATTGAGATCGAATGCCAAAATGCGGTCGAAGCTGATTGCTGATCGCCGTTCAATCGTTAATCGATTGACAGCGCTCAGCGATGGCCGATAGCCGATAACTGCCGACGCTATTGTGCGCTTTTGTTCGTGCTTCAACTTAAGCCTGAACGTCTATTTAACAAATATAATATACTTATTATATATATATATACTCAAAAATATATATTCTACTAACTAACCATAAACATACATGTCTACCCGAAAAGAATATCGAATATCGCATATAGCATATGGAATATCGCATATCGCATATCGCATATCGTATATCGCATATCGAGTGACAGACACTCACCAGCAGTCATCCCCCCTCTAAAAAAAAAACAACATACACACACACGTACACACACTTTCTTCGGATACGTATCTGTATGTCGAATGTCTCAATGTCTGCATCTATCCGTATAATCCATCTGCCATAGACATAAATCGGTCATCTGCTGTAAATGCCATCCTAACCATTCCATGCCATGCGAAATATTAACCTGTAACCGTCACCGTGCTTGACCCCAGCCATCCAAACCCGAAAAATCTAAGCTCCGAACACTCCCCGGACACCCCATCTCTGTCTGACCCACAACTGGACCCTCTGTAATTCTCAACTCTCTGTCAACTGTTAACTGTCAACTGTAAACTGCCAACTGTCAACTCTCTCTTCTGTCAACTGTAATCGCTAGTAACGTTCTTGCTATCACACCTCACTACCAAATTTCCAAACTCGTAATGTCGTACATGTCTACATGTCTTTCTAACGTAGCGTAAAACTAAAAACCCCATTTGAAACTGAACTCTAACCCCAAAATACAAATACAATATACAGCGCAAGTCCACCCATTTTTAGTTTCAATCTTTGGTTCGATTATTTCGTTTTATTTCCAAACAAAATTCAAAAAATACTTAAATGAGACCAAAAAGAACAGTCAAGTGACTTCTGATTTATGATTTTCGATTTATGTTTAGAACTCGTATTTTGTTGTGTATTTCCGCATAAGAAAAAATTCCCCAAAAAGCAACCCCGGCACTCCCCTTATCCCTTATGCTGTACGTGCGTACCAAGATCGTACATATATCGTATTACTATCGTATCGAATCTGTAAAATTACAAATTTCTTTCCTGCCATAATCGTTGTATGTTCGTTCGTTTGTTCGTTTGTTGGTTTGTTTAATTGTTTTTCAAACTATTTGAGAGTAAGAACTGTGTATTCTGTAACCCATTGGCTTCGTAATGTGTTCTAATTGTGTATCCTAATCGATTACCTAATCAATTTTTCCGTATTATTGCGTAAAAAAACATTTCATTTACAATGCCAGCAACCTTAACAGCCTCCCCCGCCCCCCCTCCGATAACAACAATTTAACATTATCATTGTCGTATAGTTATAATATATCCTCTATTTTGTAACCCGTTGAAGGCTAAAATCTTTATCATTTACATTTCCTCAGTTCCATTCGGTTTTATTTCGTTTTAATTTGACCAGTCTCTGGGTTAAGTCCAGGTCCCCACGTCCATGTCCATGTCCATGTCCATGTCTCCCCTGTCTCTCAGCACACACTCTCAGTCTCCACGAAATTTTTCTGTAAATAACCAACTCGCTTGTGAATACGTGTATCAAGCCAACGATAGTTGAGCCGAGCCCATTGTCACTCATTAGTGCCAGTCAGAACTCAATATTCAATACTCAAAACTCAATGCCATTACCAACCAAATCGAAATCATCAATCGAATCAAACTCGTAAATAAAGGCTAAAAAATCAAACTCGTAAATAAAGGCTCCAAGGAAAAACCTCTTAGGAAGGCCTATACAAATGGTGATCGCAGTGATATCAAACAAGAATCGTATATACTATCGAAAAAAAATCGATTAACAGTCGATCAAGAAATTAAGGTCAACGCTCAGAGCTGGCAGCCACGACACTTGAAGGAACCAAAAGCAAAGATGGCGAGCCTTACATGATAGCTGGCTGCTATGGAACTACTGAAAGGAACTACTACTGAAAAGGAAGCTGAAGGAAACCCAAATGATCCTGACTGCTAGCTGCCTGATATGAAATCTCTGTACAAACCATCTCAAAGAGCATTTGTCATCAACAGCTGTCACCTGTCAAACCCACACGCACACACACAGGCACTGTCTCTCTCTGTCTCTCTGTCTCTGTATCTGTCTCTATCCGACCCTCCCATAGAACTGTCACCGATCCCTTTTCTTTCTCTCTCAATTTTTCTCTATCTCTATCTCTCTCTCTCTGTCTGTCTGTGCACACACACACACACAACCGCGCCACACTCACACGCACACAATGACGGTTAGAAACCAAAAATCCAAATCAAAATCAGAGAATCTTCCACATAAAATTCATGAGATCCTCGCATTGAAACAAGACGATATATTAAAAGTGGGCGACAAGTGCATTCCCTGGGTCTATAATCAATAATACAAATATATATCCATATAGAGTATTTTGCCCCGACATATAAGAAATGTGCTCGCCTACATAACCACTTTCTACCGTTTGCTTTTTCTTTCGTGTACTCTCTTCCGTTTCATTTACAACTTCTTCTCTTTTTGAACTTTTTGAACGCTCTCTCTCTCTCTCTCTCTCGCTCTCAACGAAACAATTGCGCGCCAACGCCGCCGCCGCTGTCTGGATCGAAAAACTATATAAAAAATACAAAAAAACTGAACAATATATCATATGTGTATAAAATCCATCACGAATATGAATGACAAAATGCGAATTCGGCGCTTGCGAAATGCGAAATGCAATCAACAAACAAACAAAAAAAAAAAAATTTACGAAAAACCAAAATCTTAAATCGAACATGAACATATTATATCCTCCACTAACTCCTCTACTACGCTACTTTTTACTACTTGAACTTGATAAATGCTCGTTATGAATGCCCTAAAACCAAAATACCAAATCCAAATCTTCTTTCAGCCGCAATATGGTCGCAAGAAAAAACAAAAAGAAGTAAGATTTTGCTCAGAAAAACCAAAAAAAAAAAGAAACCAACACTACAAATATGAATAAAAAAAAAAAACGACACCAACCCACCCACCAATAATTCCCGGACCCCCTTAACCCTTCCCGCCACAAGACACACACACCTACTATATCTATATACACTTTATATATATATATAGAGAGAGAATCTCAATCTCAATCGAAGGAAAAGTTTTATGATTTCCACCGTTGTGTTTCCTTGTTTTATTGCCACAAATCGTTGTAACTTTTCAGTTGTTGTTGTTCTTTAGCCGAAACAATTTCTTGTGTTTGCCATTTTGCGTTGTTGGTTAACTTAACCCCCCGACCCACGACCCCACGCCCCCCCACCGCCCCCACCGTTTCTTCTTCTGTGCAACACTCTGCTGCCACCAACCAAAATCAAGCCAGCCAATGCCAATATCAATACGAATCCATGCCACATAGCCCAGTTTTGGTTTCTGGTGTGCCCCAGACTCGGATATATATAATATATATTGTACATATATATAGCCAAGTCCCGAGTAATCCAAGTAATCCGAGTAATCCAAGTAATCTGTAACCAGTACCCGCTATCTATATATATATATATAATATATTTGATGTACTTTTGTATTCGCTCCCCCCCGCCCCAAAAACGTATGTAGCTTGTCTATATCTATGTCTATTCGTATACTCGTTCTACTATATATCTTTGCCTTATACCTTTATATATATTTAACCATATATGTATATTTTGAACATATATGAATATGTATTTTTCCCACCGCCCAGGGCCGCTTAAATAATAGAAATAAAAACAGAAAAACAATAATAAAAGCTCACCTGTAAATAGCCCAAAGAGAAACTAATGCAGCTGGATATACGCTTTCAAATTTTCCGCTTTTCTCAGCCGCCTATGCCACCTGTGTGCATTGAGTCCTTGCAGGGGGTCCTCGATGAATAATAATAATACAATTCAGAGAAATATGTACATTATTCGAGCTCCATGAATATTAATTAATAATGCAAATTCAATGTAGAAACAAATACAAAATATATACGAGTATGTTAATTATTAAAGCAAACGTCAGTCTGAAAATGATAGAAAACCTTGCCAGCAAGCTTAAAGTAACGTAAAGAATATAAATTCCAACCGCATCTCTGTGTAGATATTGTTATTTATCCTAGAGATACTAGGAGGCTACTTGGAAAATAACTAAAGTGCCATTAAATCTGAGGTAAGACCACTGCAAGGACCTCTCAGACCTCGGCTGGTCCGACGGGAAGAGCAAGCTTCTGCCTTTTTTTTTATATACTTTTCACCTATTTGCTATTTAATATAAAACTCGAGGACGTACACAAGTGTATAAATATCTCTTTTGCCACTTTTGACATCAGCCTTTTGCTATTTGGCATTATTGCCATAGTTAGATCGCCACAAGACCGGGGGGGCTTCAATTACTTATTAAGGTTGGTGGAAGAGGAAGGAGCCTATGGGCCACCAGGTCCCGTCCCCGGTATGACTAAGGAGCTTAGCGAATGTCCCGTGGCCCCGAGGCGGGAATGAAAGCCGCTCATTCACACACACACACACACACAGACACACACACACACAGAGACACACACACTTATACTTTGATAGAGTATTAATGGCCAATCAAGGGAACCGAATGCCCCAAAAACTACATATCTGTGTGTATCTGTGTAGACGTATCCAAAACATACTATATCTGTGTGTACCTGTATCTGAGTAATTTGTGCGTGTGCTTGTGTAATATTTGCTGTTCTCAATGCAACAAAATATATAGGTATAGACCCAATAACACACTCAGCCCAGGTGACAGTTTAATTTTCAGTTTTATTAGCCCTTTAACTAGTGCTAGGACTAGGCCAGGCCTATAAAAGATACCTACAGAAAGAGAAAAGTAGAAACTAGGAGCAGGTTTCGTTCTTTTGACCATACTATGCAGATGTCTGATGATTTAAATGCCGCGAGCAATCCGCAAAGATTTCCCCACGCGCAAATGTTTGCATTGCCTCGGCAACACCACCACCTGTAGTCTGTACGCGCCATGACCCCTGACTTCCGACCCGTACGAAACGATACATTAAAGCCCAACATACACATCATACTCGTACTCGTACTGGTACCCGTACCCGTATCCGTATGTTAACGAACCAATGGAACGGAATGTGGAGGAGCCAAGTCCAAGTCGATGGCCAAGATGAGTCACCCAACCAACCAACCAACCAACCAACACCACCACCACCACCGACCGACCAGAACCGACCAGAGTTCCCAGCGCGTACTGTAAGTTGTGGGAGGTGAAGCCCCGTATCGGGTATCCGAACTATATATCGAGTAAGTGTCGCGTATCTCATCCAAGAACGACCCGACTCCAGGGAGCTGGGTGCCGGAATGTGCCGCATATTGATGGGATCCCTAATATATACATAAAAAAACAAGAGAGAGTCCAATGCCAAGCATGCCAATTAGGGGGCGCACTTCTCTGGGAGATCTCTGCAATATCGCGGTGCCTGCCGGCATCTATCGTTAGTGTTCCTTCCTAGCGTTAGATGAACATCATTAAGAGGTTTATCCATTTCGGTTTGAACTTTAATTTGTAGTTGGCTTCAGACAAAACTGTAGTATGTCCCCCTCTAACCCTAGAACCCCGAATAGCAAACCCCGAAATATCCCTTAAAAATGCCTGCAACTTTCTGCTTTCTCCTGCTTTCTCTGTAGAGGTGTGTCTGGCCGTGTATATGTGTATATAGGTGCGTGCGAGTGCGTAAGTGTGGGCATGTCCTTGTAGTCCTTGTAGTTGACGTCGTAGCTGTTGTTGCATGACGCATGAGAAGACCTCCTTTAACTCCTTTAACCGCAAAATCCAAACAGCCAAACCTACGCCTCAACTGAACTGATGTCCTGCCATCTATTTTTGGTACTTAATCCGCTTAACTCCTTTAAATTCCATCCTCCTAGTCCTACTACTTCCTTAATAATCCTCCTACTCGGCTTATCACTTGAATATTTCCTTAATATTTATCGCTTTCCCAGTGCCAATAGTCTCTGACATATTTCTATATATAATATTTCCCAAAATTAACTTAACTTTTAACTGTAAAGTTAATTAGTATCCTTTAACTACCCAAGCTTCCCTCTTCCTTTATTAAATTTTACTTAGGATAACCTTTACTTTCGAACCTTCTTGATAAGCCACCTCCTTCCCACCTAATATTTCCCATGTATCTCAAATATACTTCGACCCAGCAAATGTCCTTGGCCATGTCTCTAATACGTTTCCTTTCTAGCCCAGCCAAGCCCTGCCATTTGTTGCTAACCGCCGGTTAACTAACCTATTTTGGCCTCAGACATCGTTCCGTTTTGCGGAATGCGTCATAAATTTGTAATCAGCCAGAGGACAGCGAATGCGCGAGAACGCGCTTATATGCGTCCTTATATGTCCGGTCAGAACCGGCTGTTATATCCAAGCCTAACTATCCACCTGCCACCCTCTTTCTCACGCCCCGCCAACTTGCGGTTCGCCTTTTATTAGTTTAAATATAGAACTGTGTTGGCTGTTTAAAAAAAAAAAAGCAACGACGAGCTGCCAACGAGTCCGAGTCCAAGTATGAGTCCTGGTACGGGTCCGGGTCCGAGTCCTGCCTTGTGTCCGGGTGGTTGCCGCAATTGCGTCAAAGCTTCGGGCTCCACAAAATACATACTCACCGAGTTACCAGCGCCCCCACACACACAATCTAATTGTCACGCCAAGCCAACTATTATGGAATTTTTCCCTCTAGTTTTTTCCTTCTTCACTCTCTCCGCACTCTCTCTGTTTTTCCCCCGCAAAACTATTCACATATACAAGTAGTATTGGGTTTGGCGACGTACTACTTGTACATGCGATGTGTGTGTGGAGGGAGAGTGACGTTAGAGTTTTTGTGTGCGCTTTGTCCTTTTGGCTCTTTACTTTTGCTTTTGGCATTGCATGTGTCCGCGTCCGTGGAAAGTAAAAACCCGTACCCGCCCACGTCTGGGTGAAATCGATAGGGAGGCCAGGCTTGGGAACGGGAAACGGAATCCAAGGCAGTCGTCAGTGGGCCAAAAATATTGTCATACAATATGCATGGCGGAGCAATTAAAATTTGCCCGAACATGCAAGAGTAATGCTTGTGTCTGGCCTATCTCAGAAGACCAGAAAAAAAGAGCTGGTTGACATTGAATCGCCATACCCGCCATATCCGTTATCCTTTCATCCTGATCTCCCCTTCTTTCTATATTTCCACCTTTTGATTCCTTTACCCAAAAGTAGTTTAGTTCTCTAGTGTTGTTTTGCACACTGTAGCTAACGATTTGACCAACACTGGACACACAGTCCGTTTTGTTTTTTCTCTGTGCTACACACACACACCCACACAACGTTGTCCAACACTGGTTTCCGTTTCCGTTTTTTTTTTGCGTTTGAGTTTCCGTTACCGTTTCAGTTTCGGTTTCCGTTTCCACCTTCTTCTTCTTGTGTTATTGAACCCGACAAAGATGAATCGAAGAGAAGAAACCATATTGAAAGGCGCCTTGTGCGCCAGCGCCCAAAATGATTAAAAAAAAAATTAAAGATATATAATATATTTATTGGTATTACCGACTTGGTGTTACTTTTGCATACCGAAAAAAGAACCCCCCTGCTCTTACCCGAATCCCCTATTCCCGAACTTGAGCTGTGTCTCTCCCTCTCTCTTGCTCTTTATCTATCTCTAACCTCTATATCTATCTGTCCATAATATTCCCCTGTATATATATAATCGATACTGTTTACTATAAGCCACTCACTATATATATATAGATAAAAATCTCTGATATGCAAAACTGAAACCATCACGAAATTCTTCAATTAAATTCCAAAAAAAAAAAACGAAAACAAAAAAAGAAAGCGCTTGAAATTGATGTTGATTTGTGTGCCGCTCACTTTCTAACTTATGATTTCCACCGATTCTTTCGATTTCGCGTTGAGTTGGACCCCAACTCAGACGCGATTCGTGACTGAACCCGAAACTGATTATACGAAGGTCCATGCTAATCCAAATTTTCGCCCAATCCGTTCTGTTCTCTTCGCACGACGCTCAACCGACAATCACAGATCCGATATGATGACGAGGACGAGGATGAAGGTCCACAACCGGATCCTACACTTGAACAGGGTGTGCCAATACCTGTTCGATTGCAGGGCAGCTTCCCGCCGGAATTGGCCTCCACTCCTCTCGAGGATATCGATCCCTACTACAGCAATGTACTGGTAAGTTTTCAGCTTCCCATCTCATTATATATAATTATATATCTAGCGATTTGTAATGGGCGGGATAAACCCAAAATGACACGGACTTGAACACCTCTTCTTGCAGACATTCGTAGTTGTAAGCAAAGGAAAAGATATTTTTCGCTTTTCTGCATCAAAAGCAATGTGGCTGCTCGATCCATTCAATCCGATACGTCGTGTGGCCATTTACATTCTAGTGCATCCATTATTTTCCCTATTCATCATCACCACAATTCTCGTCAACTGCATCCTGATGATAATGCCGACAACGCCCACGGTTGAGTCCACTGAGTAAGTACTCCTTGTACACCCCGTACTCAGTACCGATATATGATATATCCGACCACACGTAACCCCCGACTGAACACACTTGATATTTGGTTACCTTACCCCTTTAGCTAAATTTGATTTTGAAACTAACTTTCTGTTGGATCTTACGTTCTTTTTTTTTATATATTATGAAACTTTTACAAAACTAATATATTATA
>JAEIIG010010234.1:0-27169 GCA_018904695.1 Drosophila parvula | reverse complement strand
CTCATTGTCAGTACCATTTTGTATATTTATTTTTTTTTTTATTGCAAATACGTTTCTGTTCCCCTTTACAATCAGAACTGGAGCTCCACCCACCACACTTGGTTATTATATAATTATATAGATATATGTTATGTAGAACCGATCTTGAGGGACAACCAGTGCGATAAGATCTAAGCAGGAAGCGTGGAAGGTGAAGGAAGAAAATGCTGAGGTGAAAAGAACAGTAATCAGTGGCTGAAAAAAATGGGATTGGCTATGATTGAACTATTTATTAAAGGTTGTGATTAAAACAGCTTTTGTATTGGCTGTTAATGGGAGAAGTTATTGTTTATTTGTAACAATTATTATAAAATCTAACACCATTATTGTATATTTATCCAGGCTGTTGGAAGAGGCCTTTTTGGTAGTTGCAAAAGAATATGAAATGAATACGAGTATATAACTATAACTATATCAACTATATAACTATTGACTAAATAACTATATTAATATTGTTATACAAGTACAATTCCATTTATCAGCTAAGGCCTGTGTTTTGTAAAGATAAAATACAAGGTAACAATTTGTATCTGCATTTAAACCTTATTAAGTATGTTTTATTATCTTTCAAATATATATAACATATTTTATCATTTTTTAAATAAACCCAAACTAATGCTAATCACCTTCTTTAAATAAATAAATAAATATAGAATATATTTACTATTATTTCATGATTGTTTACAACTTTGTATTCTTTTCAGTCTTCTATTTAAAACCAAACAAACCTCTATAACACCTTGATAACTAAAGGTTAATGCATTTCCGTTTCCGCAGGCCAAGTGGTTTTTCTATGTTTGATTTCCTTTGGAAATTTCAACGTTTCTTTTGGTCGAAAAGTTTGTGCAACTCACCTTTGGGTCTTGAGATATCACAGAATGGTTTTTGCGCATAAAAAAAAACCTACGACGACGACGACGACACTTGCAGTTGTTGTTGCTCCAGTTGTATCTATAATTGTCGTTCTGGGTGTTTGCTGCCGGTCTCCGGCGGTCCAAAGTTTTCTTGGCTTTATGTCTCTCTTGGTGTGAACCGAAAAGACTTCCAGCAATTTTCTGGCTATTTTCGCGCTTGGCCTTTGTGTTGTTTTGTTTTTGTTTTTGTTTCTGTTTTTTGTTCCACTTTGGATCTGGTTGTATATATTCACTTTATACAGCCGGGAGTTATATACGCTACTTTTTATGATTTTCGCAAATTACTTTTTTCGTTGGGCAATTTTCAGCGTTGTTTGTGTTGTCTGTAAATGTCGCTGTGGTTGTTGTTGTTGATGTTGTTCTTGGTGCTGGACACATTTCCGTTGGCAGCAACAACATGACGCAGCATTCTAAGCCGTCAACGAATCAACGAACTGCAAAACAGAACATAAAACATAAAATTATTATAAAATATAGCTAATATTAAAAGCTCATTAATAAGATAAAAACCAGCAACTTGGTTCGATGAAACTAAATACTTAAGTCATAATTTAGAATGCAAGATAATGTCTCTGACAAGGGAACTGAATCGCTAGCAAAGAGAGAAAGAAAAAAACAAGAATGGTAATGAAAGCCAATCAAGAGCTTAATTACTTTTAATTAGGGGATTTATAAGCGGAGCAACCGCAGCAGTTCTGCGGCTTTTTTTTTTTATTAATTCGGTTTCGGAATTGCGCCGGCGAAAGGCGGAAGTCCATCGATGCCAAGTCTCCATTTTTCTTATTTTCGGCTGCCACACACCTGGCGATTTGTCACCATCCATTCGGATGAGTGTCCAACGCATCTGGGTGCCACCTAGCCTCCCAGCCTTCCGCTGGCCAATTGCCCCATCCGAGTGGCGAGTGAAATGAGAAATAAGCGAAGCTCTGCCGTTTTTTTTTTCTCTTACTTTTTCTAGCAGTACATCAAAACCACATTAGGCCCGACTGAACTAAATGTTTGGACATACACACACACAGTCGAGTGTGTGGTGTGAGTACCGCTGACCTATTTATCGAGTGCTGCCAGTTGACTGTGATGTGTTAATTAGTCAAATGTTGGTCAACACTCGGCGGCTCGCTTTTATTTGGCTGCGAAATAGGCTTCGACACTGCCCCAGAGGGGCCCAAGGGGGGCGGATCACAGATTTCTTATAATAAGTAGTTGCACTAAGTAGTTAAGCACCATTTTTAGACAGCATTTTAAAATTTAAAGTACTGAAGAGATCTTTAGCAACTTCGTTTGGACTGGAGGTATCCATGTTTACATATAAGAAACATCGAAAACTACGATACTTTTTCAGCTCTATTTTGGAAATATCAAGTTTAAATATTTCTACAATAGTTTGGTAAATAGTTAATACTTAACTTATTCATTTAATATAGTCTTTTACTGAATTAAAATTTTGGTACAACGTATCAGTATGAGGGAAGGAGAACAAGTTCTGAAGTTACCATCGCTCGTGATAGAGCTGGAAAAGTATCGAAGTTTTCGATGTTTTTTATATGTAAACATCGCTTAATCGGCTTTAAACATCGATGTTTTATCAGCTCTAGCTCGCGACGTTATAATGTCTAGAACGGTAAGTCATTATCGAATGTGTCTTAAAAATAAATTAATTAAAACAAATATAAAAGGCGTTAAGTTAAGAAAGAAAGAACCATTTAAAAATCAACAAATGTCAGGTTTGGCATATTTTAAGGTGGAATATTGGAAAAATTTAGGCTTAGTGTGCATCTTAGAAATTTTTAAGATAATTTTTTGAATATTTCTTAGAACTTTAGGTCAAAATGCAGCTTGATCTAATAACAAATCTCTGTTTTATAAGTAGTATATTTATCTTTCATATATCTGAATGGTTAATTATATTTTTAAGAGAATATTCTGCTTTTCAGGAAATTAAAAAACATTATGGCTTTTAAAATATATAATGTCTCCCCTAAACTTTACTATCATCTTTAATAAATAAATAAATAAATATTGTCTCCTCTTCGAAGAATACTTAAACCATAAATATATCATAAAACCTTTCTATACCTAATATATAATTTCCTTAGCTTTATTTGTATTCAATTTGTGTTCTTTTTTTTAAGAAACTTAAAACATTACACCCTTTAAAATATGTTATATATTGTACACAATTTCTCCTCCAAGAAGGTTACTTAAACCAATAAACATACTCCTATCATAAAACCTCTCTATACTTATAAAATAACTTTCTTTGCCTTAATTTAAAATGAATTTTATTTGTTGAGGACGCCGCTCCTTCTCGCTATCGGCACTGTGTTGCTCAGTTGGCTTTTTCCTGTGCAAGAAAAATATAAGAAAAAAAAAAAAAAGAAAATGATTTAATACGTTTTGCCCGGCAACCGGATATCGGAGTCGTGGCTGCAGTTGGAACTGAGTAAATGTTTTGCAATTTCCCTAAGATCGCCATGAGTCGGCTGCCAGCAGTCGAGTGCAACTATGTGTATCTGCGAGTAAGTAAATGCAGATATATCTCCATCTGCATCTGCATCAGCAATTGCAACTGCAACGGCATGTTGTAACTGCACACACATGTGCGTGTGCCATGATCTCGACTCCGGCGGTTCCTCAATTAAACAGTACTTGGATTTACAATTTTATTTGTCTTTGCCAGCCATCCATCCATCCATGGCTTACTATAAGCTCCCAAAAAGTTAAGTCCAGCCAGAGACCGTTAATGGACGTGGCGGCTTATCGTTGGAGCGGCTGCCGCCGCTTGAGGTGTTGATCATCGTGAACAAGACACCATCGCCAGGCACACAGAAATAAATCGGGAGCACTTGCCACAGATTTTTTTTAGATTCTCTATAAGGTTAATATTTATTTTGGAGATACTAAATTAATGGTAACTAACCAATTGGATATAAGTTCTAAAAGAAAAACAATCAGGAGATTTGCTGCATCTTCGCGAATTGAAAAGTATATTTATTTTTTACCATGAAATCGTATCTTATTTGGCAAAGGAATTATATTTGTTAACTTCTTAGTTTTCTAACGTTTATTTAAAGGCATTAAAAGATCAATTAAGTTGTTATTTATTTTTTAAATAATTATTTTCTGACCCCACCTTGAATTGCTCTACAACTTGTTAAACGAACTAATTAGTATAAAGTTGTAATGTAAAAAAAAAAG
This sequence comes from Drosophila parvula, assembly GCA_018904695.1. Classification (NCBI taxonomy): domain Eukaryota; kingdom Metazoa; phylum Arthropoda; class Insecta; order Diptera; family Drosophilidae; genus Drosophila; species Drosophila parvula. The sequence continues at coordinate 23,018 of JAEIIG010010234.1, read as the reverse complement.
ATAAGGTACGCAATAATATTGTTAAAAAACTCTATTTTATGATCTTTATAAATATAAACATTTAATTTAGTAATTTAAATAGCGAAAATGCATTTAAAAAGTAATTAAGACCATAGGAATTGAAACTATTAAAAAGGTGTGGTATGTAAACTAATTCTACGTTGATTTTGGCTTTAAACAAACAATAGAAAATATAAAAGATTTTGGCCCAATTGCTCCTATGTCAGCTTTATGATATATTGATCCGATTTCAACTGTTCTCTGACTGTACATGTTGCTGGCAAAAGAAATAAGACAATGCTGTTTATTAGCCCGGAAGACCGAAAGACACACAGGCATAAAAATAATATTTTTAGTAACCTGAGCCTGAATCTCGCTTCATTTTCTCACTGTGCACCGAACACAGGCACCTGATTTACGAGTTCCATTCACAGAAGCTGCAGCCTGCATCCGTGGACTTGGATGTGGATGCGGTTGCCACTCGACTCATTTGCCCCCAACTCGTTGAATTCATTCATTACGGGACAGCCGCTCTGCCGCCAATAATTGTTAAATTTTTTTTTATTGTTTAGACACCGCCGTTTGCTCACTTTGATTTCGCCGTCAATTTGGGCCGTGAATAATAGAGTTGCTGGCCAAAACGGAAGGCATAACGTTGTTTGGGGACGGGATACTCAAACGTGATTTGACAGAAAATACTCCTTTTCCGATCGATTTGATTTCGTTTTTAATAGCGTCTTTTATTTATAACAAGGTCACGTTAATTTTTTGGACTAGAAAATGAACAAGAGGAGAGACAATGTGAACAGTTTGCAAAATGTACATTTTACAGCTACACTGTAATTTGAAAAATTTACAAAATGAGCCCTTGTTTTTCAGTTAGAAAATATTTCTCAATATACTAGGTCGTATAAAAGGACGTACGTAGTACAACCCGGTCGAATTTGCCATACAAAAAGTTCCATAGCCAATGCCTCCGCCTCAATTTGGTAACTAAGCTATTGTGATGCGGAAATTGATGCAAAGAATTGACGTCCGTCGCCCAAATTCGAGTAAGCACAATCCCTTCTCCGACAGATCGGTCTCCTTATCCGACCAATCGAATAGGTTTAGGGCTAGGATCTTCTCCTGATACTGTTTCAGGGCGGCGTCCTTAGTAGCATGTTGGAGGCTGTTCAGTTCGATTTTGTAGGCGCAGAGCTTGAACAGCCAGCGTATGTCCAAGTAGTCGGCTGCATTCAATAGGTCACACACCATCCAGATATTATCCCTCACAAACTCCTTGTCCCAGTCGTGGACACGCAATTCCAACTCATGGGCAGTCACCGGAGTCATATTGGTCACCCAGGCGGGCTCCGCGTCATCCTTGTGATAGTCAGCCCACAACATAACCATTAGCAACACATCAATGCTTTTGATACCGTGTAGCGGCAGAATGTATTCGGTGCTCGGGCTTTCGGGAGTGACGAGAGCGCACATTTCCTTGATAACCAGGGAGCGATCGAGCTGTCCAAGGAACGAACTAACTCTCTTGCCGTCGGCCGTTTGCAGGATCACAATTTCGTCCATCTTAGCTAGCTGATTTTTTCAAATTAGGGTTTTATTTAAACAAATGGATTCTGAATTTTGATTTACTTATACGTAAATAGACGCTTGACAGCCAATTCACCACAGCCAACTTTACTATTTTGAGCTTAAACTCATCGATATGGCAACCTCTTTCCTATTGGAAGAAAACGCGGTTTATTTTTAGTTCAAGACAATCATTAACTCTTGTTCCAACTCCTCCACTAGGGCATTATCTCCCTAGATCAGTCCAATGTGATCGGTGATCGCTTTAATCCCACTTTTTAGCTTAATTAATTTGCACTGTTTAACTGTAATTTTTTTAAGTATGGTGAAATTTGCGGCCAGTGTTGCCACCTAATTCAAATAGAGGTTAGGTCGAACGGTACACTTTCATGTATGGGGTACGATTTGAATTTTTAAATGGAACTTTGTTAATTTTGTTATATAGCGAATCATATACATGAAATCTATCTGGTATGGATTTAGTAAGGGCCTGTCATAACCCAGAAGGGAGGGAGTAATGTCTTATTATTTGAGAAGCGAGAGTCTTTGACCCTGATTACGTAATCATATTATATTATATCCTAAAATATTTAAATCAAATTGTTATTCGTTTATAGAAAAGCGTTTTTGGTCTCGTAATCTGAGAAGGTGAAGCGAGGTTCTTTAATGATTACTCATAATGATTAATGATTTCTCATTGGCAGAAAAACACATATACCATGTGGTTTTTGGAAATTCCCTAGATACGCATATTATTTATACTGTTTGTATTTTGAGAATATGATTAAAACGTGTATACTTTGTACTTATACTTATTAGTTTCCGGGAATCTCCACTTTTGCCGATGAAAAACTCTAATTAGAATAAGCGTCTTGCGGGAAGCACCGATCATTATGCAAATGGACAAATGAAGGGACCTACCTCACTCCTACCTCACAATTGCTACTCGCTTTTACTAATTTGGTTTAATTGCGGCGCAGCGGCGTTAATGAACCATAAAACAAAGACCCAGCACATTGGGTCTAAGAGCCAGCTCCAGTTTTCAGTTTTCATTTTTTCAGTTGTCGGTTTCCATGGTGCGCCGAGTGAAAGAAGGGCAAAAGTCGAGGCACTAAAAAACACAAACTAAAACCAACAAAGAGGCAACTTTCCCAAGGCGAACTGTCAGGTGGGCGTGACCCTCGATCTATTCACATGTGCCACAATTTGCGACTTTTCCAGTTTTCCGAGTGTCAACTACTGTCTGGAGCCGTTCGTTCGCTAATGAAAATGTCGAGTAAAAGTGCTGGCAGAGCGGAGAAATCCTCGATTCGCAGAGCAGTGTGAAACGCGCTAAAGGCGAATGGCATTCACTCTAGAATCAAGTTATTAAGGGCACATGCAGGGGTTATAGAAAGAAACTTTAAAAACTTATGGCTGGTTATCACAAATAGTGTTGTAAAACGCCGGAGAAAACAGCTGTTTAGGGATCATGTTTTGTACAGTTTCTGTTAATTTATTATTATTGATTATTGATTAATTTATTGTTTGTTACGTTACCGAGCTGAAAAATAAATATATTAGGGATGCATTTTAATATAGTTATAGATTATTTCGATTTATGTCACATTAATTTCGTGTTTTTTTTTTAATTTTCTCTTTTCGAACTTTGTTTTTCTTTATAAATAATATTTTTCTTAATTTACTGGAATGTTAGATGAACCCTAAGCTTGGTCTTAAGTTCGTTACATCTTAATGAAAGGATTTTGCGTTCTGCCAAAGAACTCTGATACTTTGTAGGAGACCAGTGACTGATCATTAAATTCGCACCGAATGTTCAGCCCACACATCGAAGTAAACTAACGCACTTACGGTCTGGGGACATGTGTGTGATTATGCAGATTTATGACTTCAACACTTGCAACTGATAGTGAGGCAGTTAGTTGTTAACAAAGTTGTTTGTTTATGAGGCGCTTGGCTTGAATTATGGCCAGGAATTAACAACAATTTAGCGGGCACCAAGTTGTCGCCAGCTTCAACAATCATTAGCAACGACACTTGGTCCGATCCGATAAGTACACCGGCATCGGTGTCCCCCCCATATCCATATTCTCTTTGGCCAGCATATGCTTCCCCATATCTATGTGGGACCCCAGTGGGCGTCTCAAATTGAGTTTAATTAATCATTTTGTCATAGAACTCTCAGCTCTAATTAAATTCAATTTCAGTCCCGGGCCAGGCCAAAGAAACGATCGATATTCGATCGATCGATCGTTCGGTCGTCAGCTTGAAAATTTGTTATTAAACTATTACGAAATCTGGTCTGGGTTAAGCGCTATAATTGGTCTTACTTAGTTTACTTCACTGTTCTTTTTTTTTCCACCAAATTAAAAATGTGTAAATTGTTGCATGCTACTTTGTATTTTGTATCCAGGCAAAGCACACTGGGCCATATATTTTTTGAAGCTGATTTAATATTTAAACAATTATATAATATTTAATATATAATGTAATGTTTCGACTTAATTAATACAATTTTTATTATTTTTAAAAACATTAAATAAAATGTTTTGCCATAATTTGTATCACAACTTTGTAGTAATTGGATACAAATTGCAGGGTTGCATTCTTCGAATTGCAGGGTTGCATTCTTCGATATATGATCGATATTTCGCATATTCTTCTTTATCGATTCTTGGTCTAGGCTACAGAGCTTAAAGTTTAAATAAATTAGGTCTATCCCTTAAAATTGTTAATAAACTTAGCTGATTTTCTTTCTTTCTTTTTTTAATAGTTTTCTTTTTATAGTTTAGTAGCTTAAACAAAATGTTTCATGCTAATATTTATAATAATATAATAAAATAATAGTGTAAGGCTACATGCCTATCCCTTAAAGTTTTTAATAAATTAAGCTGACTTTCTTTCTTTGCCTTTTTAATAGTTTACTTTTTATAGTTTAGTTTCATGCTAATATTTATAATAATATAATATTATAATATTGTAGGACTGCATAACTCGAACCCGTTGAAAGTCTTATATTTTAAGCTATTTATTATATTGTGGTTTTTATTAAATTGAGTTTGAAGTTACAAAATGTTACACAATAGTTTAATAATATAAAAACGATTTTAGCTCTAAAAAACCTTCAGGAGAATTTAAAAAATCTCTTTAAAATAGAAAGTATAACCTTATTCCTTTAAGTATTTTTTTTGTTCACAGACATACATATTTCGATTGCAATTAACAAGCGACATAACATAGTAATACGACCAGACTAGTCTCTGACCAATCCGCCTTTTGGCCACGCCCCCTGGGTCACTGCTTTGCATTTGTCGCTTGTCGTTCGTCTGGTTTATTGCACTTTTGGCAGCTAATATTTATTAACAATAATTATCGCTAGTTGCCGTTCGCCTCGCCGTCCGTTCTAACTGTACACGATCTTTTGGGCACGGCTTCCGGAGCAGAAAAAAAAAGAAACCGAGACAGAAACAACAACAACAACAAATAAAAAAAAACAGGAAAAAAAACCGCCTTAATTGCCAACAACTGCTGCAGCAGCCACATAGCCACATCATGCAAATTACTCGTACTCGACTTGGCTCCGGATCGAGTGGGCTGGTCGATTTTGCATTCAAATTGATAGATGGGCCGAGGTGAAGACAGGCCAGCCAGCTATCAGCCATCCAGCCAGCATTTGGGGCCATAAAAAGTGCCGACTCATCTTTCACCCGCTCGCTCTCGAGTGGCATACAATTCCGTCAGAGTTTTCCCTAGAGTTTCCCGCGCGGAAATTATGATGCGCTTTTCTTTTTTTTTTTTGGCATTCATTGAAACTGCAAAGGCAGCCAAAGTGAATGTCTGTCTGTTGATGTTGCCACTTGCTACTGCAGTAGCAACTAGTAGCTAGCAACACTCTTTTCGGCGGCAGGTGGTGTGTTTTTTTTGTTTTTGTAGTTTTTGTAGTTTTTCATTTTTCTTTATTTTTTTTTTGTGGCCGGAAGCATCGACAAATTTGCACTAAATGGCGCCATGGCACGCGCATCATCATCATCAATGTAATCATCGTCTTTTTGGGCATTCAACAGATTCGGTTTTGGCTTTTGGTGATTATGCTTGATGGTGTTATTATTATACCCGGTACCCAAAGGGTATAACTGGATATTATACTGTTGAATGCCAATTATTTAAATAATATATATTTCTTTTATATTTGTTCTATGTTTTTGAAGTTTATTTGAGTTTCTGAGATAAAACTTATAGGAAGGTACATATAGCGATAGGAAAAATCCGTTATGATGTATAGAAAATAATGTAAAGATTGATATATCGAAAAACATAACCTTTATATTAAAAATATCGATATTATCGAAAAAATATCTGACACATTATTTCAATTATTGATCCTTCATTTATCTTTCAGCTTTGAAACTACAATTTTAAAACCTCTATATAATTAATTGCTTAAAATGATAGTTTTAACTAAGTTCAGAGTCCTCTTTGATGGAGTCCGGGTCAAATGTCGATTCATTATCGATATATAAGATTTACTCTCCATCCCTATATTTAGCCTAAGATTTTCGCCTGAGCTTTTGGTTGCCGGGTATCATACAGTCGAGCACACTGTCGACCCTGTCTTTCTTACTTGTTTTTGCCTTGCTTTTTTTCCTGCGCTTTTCGTGATTTAATATGTTGCTTTTTTTTCGCCTGCCTTGGCTCGTTTTTGCTTAAATTAAAACACGCTCGTTCGGATTTAGTTGGTAACAAGATGAAGAAAACGCTTCAAAAGTGATAGATAAGTGAATTTCATAATGAATTCCATTGAAAAGTGAATTTTTTCGTTTGTTTCGAACCCAGAATTTTGCGAGCTGGGAACTTGGCAAAAATGGAAAGACTTGAAAGACACAAGCCTGAAAGTGATTTGCGGCAAGCACACTCCAATTGAAATGATAAATGCCACAATGCATTAATTTAGATGACGCAAGTGCCCCAAGTCCTCCGCCTGCCTCTTGGTCTGGTTTCTCGGTCCCTCTATAATTTGCTTGGTATGCGTGCGCGTTCAATGCATTTTTCTTTTTGTTTTTTGTTTTTTTGCGGCACGATACTTTTGTTTTGTTGCCGTTTGCTGCCTGCCAATAATAAAAGTCTTTGTCAACAGTTAGCCGTTGCTGTAATCAACTCACACGCATGCGCAACGAACACAGCACAACTATTCCAAAGATTTTGCTTGCCCTGGCCTCTCTTCATTTGCATTTAATTCCAAGCGAATGAAATAAAAACTGTACATATGTATTTCCCTGGGCTGTCCCTCACTCCTTCCGACTGATAATTAAATCGCATTTAATTGCCTCTCAACCGTAATAAAAAAAATAGAAACACACAATGTGTGGCAATTGTGAGAACCCGCAGAAGCCATTGACATATGGCATCGACATCGGCATCGGCAACGATTGCAAAACATATTGCCAACCATTTGTCCAACCTGATATTGTTCGAGCCGAGTTTATATATGCATTTGCCATGGCACAAGACAAACGATATGCATTCATTGCATATGACAGCGATGAATGCATATATATTCCAATGGCCCTTGAAATCGAGTGCAAGTCTGCAAGATGGGATATGAAGTCCCATGGAGCACTCTAAATGCAATTTTTCTGCTGTATTTCTAACAAGTTGGGGCATGAGGGTCTCACACTATTTATTTAATATCTTCTCGTGCTTTTCTTTGGAAAATATCTACATAGGAATATTACGTATACGCAACAGAAAAGCATAGATTTTAAATGTTCCTTTCTCCTAAAAAAGTATATTTATTTCACATAATTGATGTGTTTTGCAACCTTCTTATGGTTGAACAAGGCTTCAACTCTCCTGGGAGCTAAGCTAGTCACAAAGTGCCCATCCAGGCATTAAATTAGCAAGAAGTAGTATTTGAATTTGTATTTCCTTTAACTAACTCGCGTGACATAATTTTGCGAAGGGCCTTTCCAAAAAAACAAACCATACAAATTACATAGGCATTTTCATTGTCAACCTAAAACTAAGCGGCTACTTATCGCATTTAATTGAGATTATAATTCGTCTGTTTAAAGCTACAATTAGCCGGCTGCCAGTTGATTAACAATAATGACGATGTGAAACAGTTTAGAGCGCCATAAAAGAGACTTATGAGGGGGGCATGCGGCTGCGGTTGCTGCTGCTGGTGTGGCCAAAAGATCGCAGAGTCTGTTGCCCCACATTTGGTCAGATGGAGGCCCCAAAAATGTGGTGGAAGAATGTGCCGGCGCTGGACAGGATGCAATCAATGTCACACACACACACACATGGCATCCGATATACATAATTATGCCAAATCGATTGGACAGGAAGCGCATAAATTGAGTCGAATTGAAACGAATCGAAACGAATTCGAAATACGAATCAATTGCAGTTCGGCCAATTGTCCAAATCGAGAGCATAGAACTTATGACAGCTATCGCTTCTGTGGTTGGAAAATGGAAAAACCCCAACATGAGACAGCGATCTTATCGCTGGACATGCGACAAGTTGATCGATCGATGGGACCACCTTGTAGCTGGTGGTGGCTTGTCCAACCTATCGTTATCGAATACGGCAATCGCCACGATTCGGACACTCGACACCAATAAATCGAACATTGACAGACACAACACCCGAGTAGGACATATAAATTATCTCTTGCAGTTTTCATAACTGTTTTCCTTTTTTTCGCCAAATAAATTAAGACATTGTTATCTGAAAATGTTGGGGGAAAACCAAGAGAATTAAATGGGAATTAAGCAAAACAACAAATGATGATGAATGTGGCCAGATAGGAGGCAACGAAAGATATTTAGTTGAAGCTAAAAATGTATGTACATAAAGTTTAATTAAAAATGAAATGGTAGAGAGTGATTGAACCCATTAATGTACATATCTGCGTTTCCATTTAATGGAGTCTTCAAATTGCTGATGTAGATAGCGAATAATTAATAAACTTTACTTATATTTTCTATGAGCTAATCTTTTATAATCAATCAAATTAAGTATTCTTTCTGTTACAGTTCTATAGCAAGTTCCTTTTGATTTATGAACTTTAGCTTAATGATATTTATATTAAGTAATTATTTATTTATGAAGCCATGTTAAACAAAACCTTTTAATTATGCCAGTTAATTGCTCGTTTAATCAACAAATCCGTTTTTTTATTTTGTAAAGGTATCTACTGATTAATTGGCCCGATTTCTGTGCTCCTTGGTGTGATTCATTCTGTCTTTGATACCCCCAGGCCGTACCCTTGCCACATATTTGCATTTTACTGAGCGTTCGCCTTCGATTAGAGCCAGAGATATGTCCATATGCATATGCACTTATTTCCAGACTACATATATATGTGCATATATATACAAATATCTGGTGGATGTTGGTTGAGATGGCAACCTTGAGTGCGTAGCGCAAACCCGTTATGGCCGGACGGGCATTATCTCGCTTTGGGTGCGCATTTTCCGAGACTTGCCTGCGGGGCATAATTTGGTTTTAATTGATACCAAAAGGAAAAGCAAACCCAAATCCAAGACCGAGCCAGAGCCCGAGCCGCCCCAGTGGAAACCCGCATCGAGTTTTGACAAAAATTGAAAGTCGGCAAAGTCGGCAAAGTCTGAATGCAAATTCTAGCAAAGGGAAGTGATTAATTTTGACGGCGCGCCTCGTTCATATCATATCAAATTACCAAACGGCCTTAACAACACAATTAAGGCTCGCTTACATTTTTGGGCTTTTTTTTTTTAATTTATTAATTTTTGTATATTTCCATTTTTTCCCCAGCCAATTGAATTGGCCTAATGAGTGCAACGAATTTGACAGCACCAGAGTACGTACTGCTATATGTGGATATATGTTATATATACTATATACATATGGTCATACACTCGGATTTCTGTCGATGCACACACAGCTAATCCGTGTCTCGATTGTCGGCCGCTGATTGTTCATTCCAAAAAGTTAAATAAAATACAACAAAAAAAAATATGTGAAAGGGCCGTCGCCAAGTTGTCAACGCGATACGAATACACAAATATAGCCACGACGATATGCAGATCGACGGTTATATAGCCCACCGACTACAAATCATTGAGTCACGCCTATGAAATTTGCATAAATATGAGCATACAAAATAAAAGAAAGAAAAACCGCCCCAAAGAGTGAAGCCAGCGAAAACCATCAGTGAATATTAACTGCTCTTTAACTTAACACTTAAAATTAAATACAAATGGTATTCTAACAAAAAGAAAGTAATATTTAAGCATTTATAGATTTGTAAATAATTGAAATAAAATAATAATTAAAACCTTTTAGAAAATGTGACTTCTGTCAAGAGTTTCTTAAAGAAAAAACTAAATATAATATATATACGGAATATTCTTATTTATATCACTTTTCAAGTACAACCAATCCTCTGGTAAAACCCAAGCACCCTGAACTATCCCCCTTTCGGTTAGGGTATACAAAATGCAATTCATCAGCGGGCAATAAGCGTAGAGCCATAAAACCATCGACTGACTTAATGGAGTCGTTTTGAGCGACAAAATTGTTTAGTGCAGCTGAAAGGCCGCCTCGCTTCTTGATTGGGCCACGCCTATTTTTTTTCTGCCTTTTGCATATCTGCATTCAAGAAAAAATGAAAGAAGCCAAGCGCAGAAAGCAAAAGAAGAAAAAAATAATGCTAAAGTTCGTTTCTTAAGTCTTTCGTTTGGCGTTGCCCAAGTTGCGCAAAATCGGTGATTTTCGGGGGTGGCAGGCGGGGTCTTCGTGCCACAACTTAAGCAAGAAGAAGGAAAGGCAGCAAACTATATTACCCGAGGATAATTATTTAGTTATCTTAAATATGTTGCTTGGTTCGCCTTCCCTCCGCGGTATTTCTTCATAATAAAGCGTGGACCCCTGCTAACCCACCACCCCCCCACCTGTCAATTACTGCTCCAATTTAAAATATCGAACCGTACCGAAAACCAATCCCAAAATCAAATCAATATAAAAACAAGAAGAAAAAAAAACAACAAAAAAATAATTGCAAAATGTTTGGCAGCAGTAATTATTGTTTCCAGGCTATATACATACATATATCTCGATGCTCGGTCTCGGGGGCGTTGGGCGATGGGCGGTGGGCGTGGTCGATTCAATATTAGAATGCGGCAGAGAAAGCCACAACAACAGCTAACCGAATATAAACCAAATTTTTCGTGCGGCGTTAAGTAAAGTAAGGCAAACAAATTGGGGCCAAGGCTGCCGCGGGACAAACAAATAGGGTCCAAAGTCATAATTAGATCAAAAGTCATAATTTTTCTTCATTTTCTGTAGTTATATTTTCGCTGCCGCTGCCGCTGTCGTTGCCGTTGCTTATTGCCATTGTAATTGTTGTAACAACAAACAAACAACCACAAAAGGTTAACAACAACAACAACAGAAAAGGCACAACAAGCCAATAAAGAAGCAAAAGGTAAAAAGAGAAAAAAAATCACTTTAATTTGAGCGCATTTCATTTTGTCAAATCAAATTCGTTGCTGTTGCTCTTGGTTTTGAATACAACAAACAACTAAAACATTTTCGTAGCCAATTTAAATGTCATTGCGCCATTTTTTTATCATCGCCACCCCCCACTTAACTCGAAAATGGTTTAAATCTTATCAATGGATTAGCGGAACAGCATCGCGAAAATCGAAAGGGGGTCCCCATTAGGCCCCTAGTAAGGTAGAGGTCATCCCGTCGGTTCACGGAGGAGGCGTCAACTAGCCACTCACAAAGTGATTGGATCCCGATCGATTCGGTTCGATAAAATAAACAAAAACAAGCCGCAACCAGGCACCACCAGAGACACCAAGCCAAAAGATCGACCACAAAACAACTGGCGAACTCCAATTCGAAAGTGAAAGCCACACAGGGCGAGAGGGTTCACTGGTTCTGGGCTGGGTTTTGTCGTGGGTTCAAAGGTTATGCTAGAGGGTTGGATACCGACCAGCAAACATCACAAACAATGATACTAAATTAATATAATATTAATATAAGATCTATTAAAGGAAAGGTACAAAATAAGGGACAGTTTAGGGAAGCTGAACTTTGTTTAGAAAATAAAACTAAAGAGAATCTGCCTTAGGGAAGTATATCTAGAAATCCAATAAGATATCTACAAAAATATCAAACTTAACATCGAAACAATTGTAAACTTGGTTATATCGAAATTAAAAATATATCGGAAATTATTGCATTTAACATTAAAATATATTATTGATCAAATATTATCGACAAATGTTATTTCATTTATTTGTCTTTTTTTCTTCTTTAACACTATCGATATTTTCTTTCAACCTATACGATATCGTCAAAAATATCATGCTTAAAATCGAAAATATTGTAAGCTTGGATATAACGAAACTTAAAATATCGAAAAATATTGCATTTAACATTAAAATATTGATAACATATTATCGATAAAAAGTTATTTAATTTACTTGTCTATTTTACCGATTATATTTAAGAAATCTGAGTATTTGTTAAGCAGCAAATTGATTTAAACGATACAATATATATATTTATACGATTTGATATGCATGTTGCAACTTTAAAATATCGATTTATATATCGTTAAGCCACTATCGTTATTTGATATTTGGTGTCACCCCTAATCTACAACAAATAAAATAACTTTACAACTTAAGCTCATCAGTTGAGCAGATCAGTTGGTTCCAGTAATACTATATACTATTTACCATCTTAACCATAAATGACATAATGGCAGCCGCTTAATGGCCACCAAGCTTGAGCCAAGCATATTTCATATTAAACCACCTGGTTGCCCAGTTAGATTATATGAACGAACCTAAAACTACCATTTGAATGGGTGCAATTAATTCGGCTTTATATTCGTACTAATTAAAACCGGCATTCAAAGAACGAGTTAATTTTGTATATTACCGTGATCATTATTATTATTATTATTATTATAATGTTATTTACAAGCCGCTGAAAGTTTTAGAGAGACAATGCGATGCAATTGTGTCACTTCAAGGTTGATGGCCAATTTTAAAGTGACAAGCATAATAATATTACTTCAAATATGTAAAGAAACAAGCTCATATTATCTAACAGATATTTGTATATTACATTGGGTGGATTAATTATATATCCCAAGTAGATAGCTAGAATGGCAAAGGACAACCACCTAGCAATTGTTTCCAGTTAAATATCAATTACACATCAGTTGGCTGACTTAATCCCATTTAAGATCGGCATTCGGCACCCTGAGGTGTCAGAAGCTCTAGACACCTGACCCTGACCCAACCTTGCACCGACAGTGAGGCAGTCAGGCCAGTGAACGCCTCGACTCTTCTATCATGGCAGGGTGACACTGGCAAATCGATTGGAATCGATGGAACCACCGCCCTGACTTGCACCACTGAACCACCGAACCGCAGACAGCAACCAAAACTGAACCAAGCCAGCAAATAGAGCATAGCCATGCCGAATGTTTGACCATCTGTGTCTGCACAAAAAATTCGAAAGTAATTCTTTGGCGAAAACCCAAAACAAATCGTCCAACTTGATTTTAATAATTTATTTATAACCTCTTATTATATATATATATATATTGTTGAAATCATTTTGTATCTAACAAGATAATCATTTAATTGTCTTGAATTTGATTTAGTAAACTTGGTGACTTGCTCGCGCCCTGGATTTATGCAAATGTGAGTCGTCCTTCTGGCTGAGTGCGGGTGGTGCTACTTCTCACATCACATACTGAACTAATACTACGTATTAGGTATTGCTGACCCACGGTCGTGTGACTTTAAATGTTTAATGTTTAATGTTTCAATTTCTGTAGCATGTGGCGCGAGGTCTTGACATCGCACCTTGAGCATTGTCATGATCTGCTGTCATCAGAGAGTTGGGGGGGCTTGGGATTGCAAATGAAAAGCTGCCAAAGCAAATCAAACAGCGAGTAGCTGGTAGCTACATATAGTACATATATATATATCTATCCGACTTGAAGGCATGGCCATCCAGCCTCGGACGTCTCTCCACACCCAGTGGGCGTTACACACATACCCCCGGTGGCAACTGCTCCAGTTTACATGTACTTGTTTTTTTGTATCTTTTTTTCGTGAGTCAAGGGGCGGCAGAATATGTTTGGAGGTGGTCTGGGAAGAGGCAAGGCGGTATTGCTTTTGCACAACAAATTGATAAACCAAATGACGCGCTTGACTGGCTGTTTGTTGCGCCATGGAAATTCTAGCCAAGGTTCGTTTAGGCCAAACATGCCTTGCGCCTGCCTTTAATTAAACTCTTGCCCACTTACTTACTTACTTACCCACCTAAATGTTTTCCTTTTCGCATCGACAGTGCCGGTTACCCTTTGAAGTTGCCACAAACGGGGCGCGAGCCATAAATGTGGCATCCCAATGCCAAAAACAAAATACTGTGGGCGGGCGGCAGCAGATTTGCATCGTCGATTGCATAACCCAACTAATTAAAATCTAAAATAGTCAAGGGGGAAATGTGAAACGAGACGAGAGTCATTTTACATTTTTTTTATGAAGGTTTTTCTAATTGTATAAATATGAATTCTATCAATATATAAATCAGAGAGACATTTCCAGTACGAAAATAACTTGAAATATTATTTTATTTGTACAAGGATACCAGGGTTTTTATAGCTTAGTGGCAACCGAGAATGTGTGTCACCAGGCGGATCGATTTAGATATGTCCGTTTGCCAGTTTGTCAGTTTTCCGTTTGTACGTTTGTCAATTTGTCCGTCCCTTCTTTTAAAACAACAAATTTTGGATACTATAAGAGCTAGAGCTATCAAATTTGGTAACAACATTAATATATGTTGCACGCGGATCAAGTTTGTTTTTTAAAATATGCTCACACCTACTTCCGCCCTTGAAAATCGTGAAAAACTTTAATAACTATATAACTTAATCGTAATATTCGTTATAAAATAAATAAATATAAAATATATACATATGTGCTGCGCAAATTTGAGTAAAATCGAATGATAAACTTGGAAGTTATGAAACAATAATATTTCTGGGCATGCTGAACTGTTGCAACATCTAGATTTGTGTTGGCAGCACCAATAGTTCGTGTTGCTCAACATGTTCCTAGCAACATTTTCTTCTGCCTTCCGCCCTGTTTAATATAGGGTTTTCACATAATTAGACAAAGTCATTTATGCTATTGAGTAGCTCACAGTCGATCACACTCAACTGTAGCTTTTTACTTTGTTTTTTCTTAGGTTCGATTGTAAATTATATTACCCTCATCTAACTTCAGTATGAGGTTTTTAATGAAATTAGCCGCAAACCCTACAGAACCAACCTATTCAACTTCCTTTCAACTCCATTTATCCAGCGGAGTTACCCAATAGAGCTAACATGTCTTCGCTGGTTTTTGTTACCATTATTGTTTGGCCTGACTGTGCTGGCACTTTGTCATGTTGCAGTGGCATTTTGGAGCTGAGAGATGCGAGCTGCAACCACTCAACACCGACACTTTGTGGCATGTGGGCGAAGTTTATCTTTTTGGCCGAGGAGGGCCTGCCACAAGCTGCTGGAGGCTGCCGCAAGGTAAACATGGCCAAGGTGTCCGCAACTCGAGGCACTCGCCGTTATTACAAGAAGCTGTCCAGAGAAGCAGCAAGCTGCTGCCAAAACAAAAAAAAAAAAACAAAAAACGAGAAAGGAAGAAAGGTCTTGGACATAGGGAACCTGTAATACCCTTGTTTGCTAGTGAAATTCTTTGCAAAAAAAGCGAGGCAGTCTTTAGACATCTTCCTGTGGCTTGAATATTCATTGCAACATTGTAACACAGTTGAAGAGCTACACCGCAAAAACATTGTCATTTAATTCGCCATAAAATGTTGCAAACTTCCTATGAAATATGGAAAACCCTCCTGCTTAAAGGGTACCCGCCGCACCGAATAGCCGAAGAAAATGAAAAATAAAGTTTGCAATAAGTTTTTGGCTTACAAATTTGCCAAACAATGCAGATCGCTCGGCACGACGTCGAGCTGGCTAAAGTCCCCTCTCTGAGGAGGGGGGCTCCTTGGGACCTGAGACTCTCGCACAACTGGCGATTTGGAACTTTCGACTGGCGGCCGGCGATCCGCGATCCGCAATCCGCGATCTCCTCGAGTGGCTGATGCCTTCGCGAGTAGTGTGAGTGGCGGCGGAGTGTGGGGCAATTATGGCTGTGGCTCTCGACATGGGATTCGATCGTACTCGACTCGTGCCACGCGTCCGCATTTACCAGACCAAACAAATTATGGGGATCCCCGTGAACGTGCCCCTCCCCATCTTTCCCCGCCAAATCTGTGCTCATCAGAAAGAGGATCGAGTAGGTTTCTGGAACGAGATCTTTGTATCTTTTTCTTGCAGACTGTAACCAGAAAGGGTTTGCTGATCGCCGAAAATGAGCAATGGTTCTGTTTTTGTTGCTGGTTTTTTTTTTATTGTAAAGTTAAAACAAAAATTTGCAAACTCTTGTGGTTTTGCGATTTATTTTCTGTGCTTTTCGTTGTTTTGTTGTGTCTTACTTGTTGCTGTTGCTGTTGCTGTGGCAGGTTCACAGCGAACACGACAGGAGGAGCGGGAAGCTGAAAGGCGGGAAAAATGGTAACGGGAAACTGTCCAAGTTATCCAGTTATCCATGTGCCTAACGCAGCAGTCGAAACGAGAGCAAAAGTAGCCACCGAAATCGGTTGTCTTAGTTGTTTCGGCGGTTGTTGCCGCCACTGCTGCACTGAGAGAAATTACAGAAACTTCTATATTTATACAGTATAACTGTAATTTATCCTAACGAAAAAAACTAACAGAGCGCTCTTAAGCACCGAACTGTGCTGTAAAGTGCAAGCACACTTAAAACAAATATTATGCCTTCTTCTTATCCTCTTCCTCTTCTGTTGCCTATCTAAAATCAGCTGTTATTCTGTCGAGACGAAGAAGAATTATAATAATATAATAAATAATAATCTTAGCTGGAACCTTGTCTGTCTGGGAAAACTCGAGACGAAGAAGAACTGACAGTGACTCTGGGTTCCTGTTAATCTTAACTCCCACATTAAAATAAATTAGAAACAGGCCATAAATTTATTTAATTTATATTTATATACAAATAATCGATATTTAGTTGCTTTGGAGGAATAGTTCTAACGAACTGTTTCACATTAAAATCCTTGAAATAGTTAAATTTAATCAGTCTTTAACGTAAGTTCTTGTCGGACATGTGTATAAGTTTAAGGATCGTAGAAGAATCCAAAATAAATGTATTTTATTTTTCTTATATCGACTGGATATAGTTGTGATGTTCCCAGCCATATATACGAGTATATATCTATTTTTTTTGCCGTGTTCTGCTGCTGCTGCTGCTGCTGTGGCGACTTTTCGCTTTTTGTTTTCGTAGCAGCTTAGCGCCCGCTGTCCTCCATGATTGTCCCCATGCCCCACTGCTGGGGAGTGTGTCCACGTACCAACATTGGCCTAATGTTGCACATTGTGTGCTGAGCCTGATCTTGTTTATTATGCAAGAAAGCTGCCAAAGTGAGCCAAAGCCGAGCGGCACACAGCGGTATATATAGTACGTAAACGTACGAATGTAGAAAAGCCACACAGGCACAAATGGGAACAATCACAGAAAGTAAATTCGTACAAAATTTCAAATCGAACAAAGTGCCGACAAGAGTGAAATGGGAAGTTATGGGGACAGGGGCTGATATAGGTGACGAAAGTAAAGGTTTCCCAAAACAAAACAACTGAATTTTTTAGTTAAGAAAATCAAACAGAGATAAGTTGAAATATTTATAAACTAAATACCAAATTTTTTAGAGCAGATGGCTACTGATAATTTATAAAGATCAATTTAAAAGATTAAGTCATTATAAATCTCTGATAAAAACGAACTTTTCATCTTAACAAATAACACTAAACTCTGGATTTCCCTTTTTTAATTGCAGTTGAGCAATCAAAAGGTTGATTTTCGAAATAATAAAATATAGAATGCATATTTTCACCCGATAGATTATTAAGTAATTATTATATTCCTGGATTCCATATTTTAAAGTCTCAAGAAAGGTATTCTAAGTCTTAATTAGAATATGATTTAGTAAAATATATGTTTCACATGTAATTTATTTTGATTAAATTTTAAAATAATCACGCACATTTTCTTTATTTATTTTGGTTTCCTTTTAAGTTATTTTGTGGCTTATTTGATTTCTCAAAACACTTTCACAAGGTCTCCCGCCCATATAAAGTGGCTAATTTTTATATATTTTATTTTAGCGCTTTTTGGCTACGCCCTTTATCAGTCTCTGTTATCACATTAAATCACTCTTATATGTATTACGCATACCTTTTTGCTAATTTCTTGTTGTTTCTTCTTTGATTTGTTGTTGTCACTAACTGGATCTTGTTTTCTTGTTTTGTTTAAACAATTCGATTGGCGATAAACCCCAAAAAAAAGGCACATAAATTACTAAATAAACAGCACATTTTGAAGGCGAAGCATGCCCAGGGCAGCAGCAAGTACCGTTATTCGTATTCGAGCGTTATTTTAACGAATTTATTTGGCAGCACGATATTTTCGTTGATCATTTTCGTTGGATGAAAAAAAAAGGAAAGGAAAAACGCTGAGCGACTCGAGTTGCTCCGCACTGCGCGCACGTTGCATTGCGACTAAAATCGGGATTGGGAATCGGTGGGGCTGTGATAATGCCCCAGCGGAACGCGACGGCATGGAACAGGGCACGCAGCGGAATGGAACATTGGGGGCACATTGGGGGGCACATTGGGGACTGGGGACTGGGGGAACGGTTAGCAAAAGAATACGCGGCACTGTCGTCAAGTGGGCGGTGTTGCGACTGCGCGTAGGCCTAAATGCTAATGCAATTTGCTGGCTGGAAGAACGCGATCGGTGGCGAGTCTGTCGGAGTGGGGATGTTGTGTGTGTGTGTGTGTGTGTGTGTTTGGGGTCAGGATCCAGACGGGGAGTGGAGCAAAAACCAACCACCGACTGACGCCGTTTCTTTGTGACATATGGAACTGGGTCGGGTCAAGAGGTAAATGCTTAAAATGCTCTTTAATGCCGCCAAAAGCTGCCAACTTGTTGTGGTCACTGTGCGGCGGGGTGCCTTTTTTTTTTGCCACTACAAACGGATGCAACCGAAAGTTGGGCAACTGATGGAGTAACTTCAATATGTACAAGGTATATATATTATATATATCTTACATATAATATGACTCTAATCGCCCAGAAATCTAAAGCCTCTACTTTGGGGAAGAAGGATCAGACATATATAAGGGATAAAGAGAATTTATAAATATAAAAATACAAGTCTTGTAGTTTTTGTTTATATTATTTAGCTTAGAAAAATAAGCAATCAATTAAAAACACCTTTTTTGTTTTTTTATTTTATATATTTAAAAAACTAGCTTTAGTTTTAGAGACACTATTGGCAATCTGACCAAAAAATATATGCTAGTTGCGGTTGTCTATCCTCCTGTACTTTATCCTAGAGAAAAAGATTAACAGCTCTCTTAAGCACCGAAGTGTGCTGTAAAGCGCAAGCTCATGCTAAAATCAGTTGTTAAGCCTTCTCTTTTTCTTGTGTTTTCTATCTGAAATCAGCTGTTATTTATTATTTTGTCGAGTCGAAAAATAATTGACAAAGTTCCCGTTATATAAGCTCCCATATTGTCTTAGAAAATTGTTCGCATCAGGAACTTTATCTGTTCGCCAAAGTTTAACAGTTTGGGTAAAAACAGGACCTAAATCTATTAACTTATGGCTTCAATTTAATATATATTTTTCACTATGAGCTGCTTGGCAGTTATAGTTAATATGAGCTCTTAAATATTGCAATTCTTCAGATAGTTAAACTTAAACTTTCTTTAAAACTTAATTAAGAAATGGGAATGGTTTTCACTTAGTTGACAATCATATTATATTTGAACTATAGTATATGATATTATATAAGATTGTATTACTTCAAGTTTCATATACTTTTCCCTTTGCTAAATGAATGCTAGAAGGTTTTAAGTTTTGTATAATCAACGACCTTGCCTCGAATTCGCCACCGGACTTCCTTCCCCCGAAGGTATTTTCATGCCCATAAAGTGGGTTCTTGACGCGGCTGTTCTTTCATGGGCAAGGTCGGCTTTCGGCTGGAATGACCATCGAGATGGTTGCGGTTCAGTGGGATCGGAAGTGCTTTACTTTACGCGAATCCAAAGTCAAAACCGAAGCTAAGCCACAGTCAAAGCCAAGTCCCGGTCAGCGTTGCAGAACTGCAGATCAAATCAGATGAGATCGGCGCAACAATGGGATTAATTCATTCAGGTCATTCGCTGGCTAAGCCTATTAAATTGGCATTTGCATTGTGGATCCAACGAGATATTATGGATATTAGCTATTCTTTTTTTATCGGAGATGTATTGCGACGCATATATGTACATATATAGTATGTATGCATATATGATTAGATCAAAATAAATCAGCTTACCTCAATCGCCGGATCCAGCCGCCTTCGATGTTGCTGTTGGAACAGGTTCACTTTATCGAAACAAAAATATTCTTTATTTTCGCGCTCCCTCTCACTGTGTTTAGTTGATTTTGTTGTATTTTTCTCTTTTCTTTTTGCACTTGCTCAAAAAAATATTCTTTAGGATTCCTTCGACTACACACCATAAACAAAATTATTTAATTTGCATTTGGTTGGTTCGCTGTTGCGTTCGTTGTTGTATTTCATAATTCACTTCAGCTGGGTGCGGCAACAACAACCACAAACATTAAATACAAATAGATTATCAAATATACACGAGAAAAAAACGTTTAAAAAAAAAAACACAAGGAGTAACGATTAACAGCAATTAAATTCATTTAGCACTGGTAAGTAACTCTTGGCCAAACTCATCACCGCTCATTAGCGAAAAAGCTGGGTTAAAATCAAAAAAAGATATATTATATATGCTGGTGGATATACCCGCATGCTCGGGGCGAGATATTTGATCAATTCATAAGCCGCGACACTTCACACCCGCTCAGTTTCTTCAATGACTGACTGACTGACTGACTGACTGGTTCCTTTTGCTCTTAGCCGGGCCAAAAGGAAACAGAGGCAGTGGCTGAGGGAAGGCAAGGCGTCAGCTCTGGCCGAAAGCAAAACACTGACTGGCGCGCCGCTCAGAGCCAACTTGATAATGGAGGCGCCCCCTTCGTCTAGACCGAAAAAAAAAAAAAACAGAAACCAAACGAAACGAAACGAACCAAGCCGAACCCCAACCATACGCGAGATCGTGGCCGAAATGGGGGGAAAAATGGGAATGAAACACGTCGGTCAGTTTGGGCCAAATCGGGAACTCTTAACGGTGTTTTTTTTGGGTGGGGTGAGGTTGGGGATCATAAAATATGCTAATCACAGGCTGCCGAAATATGATTAGGCCCAGGATTAGTCAGTGAGGGCGTCCAAATGGTTCGTAAATAGAGGTTTAAGCCGATGTCTAACTAGATTAGTAGATTATTAAAGCAAATTAGAATAGGGAAGGTGTAAAAA
The DNA here is from genome assembly GCA_018904695.1 of Drosophila parvula. Taxonomy (NCBI): domain Eukaryota; kingdom Metazoa; phylum Arthropoda; class Insecta; order Diptera; family Drosophilidae; genus Drosophila; species Drosophila parvula. The sequence goes on along the minus strand of JAEIIG010010234.1, from coordinate 1,862 downwards.
TTAAGAATACTCCCAGTGACTTCCTTAAAATAATATGAAGTATTATGTTTATAGAATTTAGGATTAATTCAGATTTTTGAGCTGTAAGCTGGTGATCTCCAACCCGCAGATCTTGAGCTTCTATACTTCCTAAATTGATTTAAGACAACTTGTAAAAATTCGAATTCAATTGGTTTACAGTCGAAGGATAGAAACTTCCCATTTCAACATGCATCTTTGACCAAAAAGGAAATATTTAAACAAAAATCAAGTCAATAAAAACAACGTTATAAGCAGGGTGATCTTTACTTAAAAGATATAACACTTTAACTTCTTTATAAGTTTTTATTGAACTCGGAGATTTTTATAGAGTTCGTTAACATAAAGTCTTATTATTTTTTTACTTCAATTTGCATTAACAATTATTAATTTAAGGCATATCTGTTCAAGTTCAACATTAACATTGCCCTGCTGTAGCTTGGCGAGAGCCTCAACCACACGGAGTTTATCTGTCTGCTTCGGTTTCCTGCTTGCAAGAACACCATCTTCGTCTGAGGCCTCACCAGGGAGATATCCATGAAGGTGAATCTGTACAGGTGATCCTGTGAGGTCAAAGACCTGGTCAGTGGCTGCTCCATGAAGAACTGCATGAAGCACTAAGCGGATGTCAGTCCCAGACAAATGTGCGCCGCCGGCAGTCGTCAGAAAAGTTTGTATGATCCTTTCGATCATCGGTGGCTGCTACATTGATTCCTAAGTAGTAGCGAACGGATTTGGCTTATTTATCTCTATTTGAGAGAGTTAATTCTGGCATCACCAGATATCTTGAGGAAGAAAAAGCACTATGTGCAAAAGCAAGATGTGGGATAAAGACTAGATGTCGTTGTTGAAAGGGTCTTTACTTTGATTCTGGCTCTTGTCTCCAACTTTCCCAACTGCCAGATCAATTTTCCAATAATATAGGGTTCAAAGCTTTCTCTGGCAACTATGGAAAAATGCATAAATACAAGTGAATTAATAAAAAGTCAGTCGTTCCCTTATTGCCAAATTAACAATGATTAACCACTTTAATACTTAGTTCTCCTTCATTGATCGCTTTTCCTGTAGATGGTTCTATTGTTCTAAAAGTGTATAGTGTACGAAATTCATAAAAAAAAGATTAACAAAAAAATACAGAAATGAAATTCAAAACCAGAGAAAAGGCGGAAAAATAAAGGCAAACCAATAATCGAAACCATTAGACAAAGGCAAACTGTAGCAATGACTGCAATGGGGTTCCCGACAACAATAACAACGAGAAATAAAAAAAACTTGCCCGATCGAATCTAATTGGCAGAGGGGGTGGCATCGGGAGGGGGAGAAGGAGTGCGGATCGGGGATGTGGGGTCCATTGGGTGCGGCGCCAACGCTAAACATAACGGCACAATTATATTCGTGCCTACTATACATATATGTATATGTATATGTATGTGGAAACACACTCGAAGAAACTCAACAATACTTATAAGGCTTTCATAATAATATTCTCAAAAATATATATTATAAAAGCTACAATATCTTGTATACTTTGTGCTATGTTTAACTTAATAGTAAATGCATTTTTTATTATACAAAAATTCTATTTTCTATATTTTTTTAAATATTTACAATGTTTTAAGTGTGTTTTACTGCGCTTTCCTGTGTTTTTTAAAATAATGTATGATGTTTACACTGAAAAAACCTTTGATTCCTCATATTAAATATCGTTTTCGATATTAACGATATCGATAATTCGTTGTGTGTTGATGTTACAAAATACTCCTTAAGGTACTCATTACTCAATACTAATTAATATTAAAAAATAAGCAGTGCATTGCTTTAATAAATACAAATACAAAAATGTG
>JAEIIG010010232.1:0-30289 GCA_018904695.1 Drosophila parvula | reverse complement strand
GTATTTTTATTATTAATCGAATTCCTAACGCTACAAGTCTAGGACTTATAAATTAATGCGATAGTTACACAGAGTGCTTGTATAATGCCAAAATAATGGAAAATGTACCAGAAAACAAACAAAAACAAACAAACAAAAGCTTTTGTATACTTTTATTAATAAATATATTATTTCAGTATATATTCTTGAAATAAAAATGCCGAAAAATATGTATTTAATGGATTCTTCTTTCATTATTCTAAATTATATTAAATATACTAAAAAATGTTAAGTATATTCTGTCAGGACATTATCTTGTAATCAAGGCAACATTTCCCCATCGGATTGTTGTTATTTTCCTGATAGATTAATATACACCAAGCGCCAAGTCCCACTCTCAGCTCTTAGTATATCCCTTTTATCCCCGCCATAAGCTATAAATATTCATTGATGGCTAATTAGCAAAGACTTTGATGGGGTCACCCGACTCAGCTGGCCCCCACTGATTCCTCTCCCCCCTACTGCCCTGACATTGAGAGACAACAACTGAGGCTGCCTGCCATTGGCGGCAGATAATCAACTCGAATAACAAAAACAGAGACATTACTTGTGGGGAGAGAGAGCTGATAATAATGATGTTGTCGGCGTTGTGGATAAACTAGCGCCTCGACTGTGTCATTACAGCGCGTATTACAAAATTGCTGATGCCTGATTATTGACGGTCAGGACCTCCGCATCCGTCAACTTCGGAGGTCACTCCTGGGGGGGCGGCGATGGAAAAACTTCTCCTGCTTATTTATGCACACCGAAGGTTCTCATGTTTTCCGTGGGGGCTGTTCATAAAACGGCAGCGGATGATTTAAAGCCAAATGCAACTTCAGTGCAAGGCAGGATGGAGGACACAGTGTGAAGGATTCCAGGCCCGACAGCCTTCACAGGTTTGTGCTCACACCTGGGCCGTATTTGTGTTACAGACACACTGGAGATAGTGAAGTACCAAGGAAAATATTCCAAGAAAATGAGGACAACTAAGGATTATTCTACAAAAAAAGTAGTACAACATTCTTGGCTTTTAAAAGGACAGTAATATTATTCAAGAAATATTATATAGAGCAGCTTTTCTACCATTCTAAAAACCCCAACTAACTTCATCTATTAACGTAAGTGATATGTTATGAAATATGACACTGCATTAAAATTTCAATAAGTAGAGTTTCCATTAGAGGCTTGTAATTCTTGGAAATAATAAAGAATTCATATTTTTCCCTGTGTTGAAAACTGAAAAGGACCTTTAGCCACAGAATGCTCCATGTTTTATTGCGGTCACCCTTTTGTCCAGCGATTCAGGACGACAACGGCAACACGCGCATCCTCGTGGACCCGATGTCGTAATCTAATTACTGTTTGCCAGGTTGCCAGGGACAGGTGTGTGCAATCGTGCTCCATGGATAAGGAAAAATGCTTTCGCAATACTCTATGGCAGGAAAAGCCGAACAATGCCAAATGCGGAAGGCAGGAAGGATAGGGGCAAAGTGCTTCCGGAAGTCGAGGAAAAATGATAGTTTAATGGAACTTGTTTAGTGAATTAATGAAGCTGGTTCTCGTGAGTTGCGACATTTCCGGTCAATCAAAACGATTTTGTTTAGTGAAAGGCACTCAGCCGCAGCGAAATAATATTGTGGTAATGGTAAGCTATATACGCTTAAAGGATTTAGTAATAAAAATTGGAAGTGGGTTCCAAAAAATAAGAAACTGAAGCTGCATATCTTAAAGAAAAATGTAACATAAACTTTGGCATATATTCTACTCTTAAAGCTTGTGAATTTTCGCAAATTACATATAATTATCTGTCTGCTGAACTTTCTATGCAACGCCAAGCTTTTGGCTCCTGGCAACAGGATAATAGAGTACTTAGATAATCCGGCTAGCTGTCAGCTGCAATTGTCCGCACGCCCTGGGTAACAGCAGGGCGTGGATTTATCAAAAGTAATGGAGTTGACATTCCAACTGGGGTCTTTTGGGCCACCGAACACTTCATTAGACTAATGAACATAATTTGTCGTTCGCTGCGAGGCGAACGCTGCGAGGCATCCTTATCTGTTTATTTTTTTAAGGCGCGGATGATGAAATCGCTGGGGCCAGCTGGGGCCGAGAAGGAAATCACGGGAATGGGCACAAACACACACACACACCGATTTCCCAGGCAGGCAATGAACCATGCGGTTGATTTTATCGATTAGATAAACTTAATTTTAGTCGCTCTGTCAACACATTACTGGACTTGGCCAAATGCGCGGGGCCTTGACTTTGTGCGACGCAACAGAATAACCACAGGCGGAAGTAGTGTTTTGCCCGCTTATCTAGGTTTTCCAGCGAAAAGTGAAAATGTGCACACGATAAAGGTCGCCGCAAAATGATTTACAAAGCTAACCAAAAAACCAGACAGTCGCCTGTCGGGGGCCAGGCCAGAAAGCGCGGTTTTTGTATTAAAATTTATGACAGTAGCAATAAATCCCTATGCCCACAGGCCCAGGCCACACACACACGCACACACACAATGCGTGAATGATGCATGTGGGCAAATACCAGGACCAACAAGGGAGCTGCAAGTGGGGGCCACCAGGATTCCTCAAGAATACCCTTTTACAGCTCGGGACAAAAGTGAGATGTTAGGCGAGAAACACACAGATTTGTTGGATTATTTATAATCTTTAAGAGCAATTTTTTGATAAAGGGTACATGGGTTTATTAGACCAGGAACATGAAATATATTCAGCTTGATATTTATTAACATTCTTAAGTATATATTTGTTATATACAAATATCCTTGCTTTATCAACGATTGGATTTCTTGAGGTATATAATGCATTCATAAATTATACTGCTATTTAAGCTATTTAACCCATATGGCTAATAAAATAAAATATTATTAAATATTATATAAAATTAAAAATTATTAAGAAATCACTAGAGTAAGCCTCTTAAAGCCCCTTAAAAATGTGTCTTAAAGTCTGCAATAAATTGTGTTAGCTGCCTAAATCAGTGTTAATTGGTTTGTTAACGATATAAAATGTTATAGAATAATTCTGGACACATTTTTTAATGATCCTAAAAATAATAGTCGTAAATTTTACATAGTAATTATGTAATCCTAGTTAAAAAAAGTAAACAAAAATATTGAATATTCAACTGAATAATTTTAGAATAAGCTTGAGCTCTGGCATTAAATCTGAAACGGAATTAAAAACTATGAAGCCCCATTTAAATAAAAGGGTATGACAATTGATTTTAAACCACACATAACCACATGTGCCAGGACAAGGATATTGTGTCAGAACAAAAGCTGACGAAGCGAAGGCGAATAACGCCACTGACGGAATGGGCGGAATGATTGAATGACTGATGATGTAGGGGCGCGGCAGTGTGATCTGCTCAATTTGACATTTATTGGGTTATGTGTGATTTACGTGAGCCGGGACCCGAAATATAATGGAAAGGTGATATCAATTCGATGGCTATATTTCCCAGGGGATTAACAGCAGATTGACTGGGAAATAGATTTCACTTAACGCCCTAATGCGATGCCTCGCGAATTTTCCATTAATTTACGGCTCCGCCAGCTTATCTTGGCAACTGTCAAAGTTTAAATTAAAACTAATTTCATAAATTTACCAAGCTCTGCCGTCACATTAGGGACAAGATATTCAGTCGAGAGCTTCCCAACTTGAACACATAAATCATTCTACCCAAGACTTTACAAGGATCTCTTTAAAGGGACGCAGACGGACGCAAGGGGGAACACAACCCGCATACATACATACCTACTTACACCTCATGCAATTGCCATAAAAGAAAGCGTAGACCCGAAACAAAAGTTGGCCGTAAATAAATAATGAGTGAAAAGTAAATTTGCCCAAATTGCCCAGAGAAAGGGGTGCTAGGTGGTGGGCTAGGGATAGGGTCCATGGGCAAAGGGAACGTGGGCGGGACTCATCCAAAGGTGGCTTCCAAATATAAATATACTAATTAATTAACAAGTTGGTTATAAATTTTTGCTTTTTGAACAGACAGCGCTTCATCTTGTTGGCAGCTCTCTGCGTTCTTTACGTTTCTTTTTGCACGGAAAGAAATCGAAGGGGTTTTTGTATATAAAAAAGGCTGCTTTTATATATTCCTCTTTTTCATGTTAACATTAAATTATTTTCCTGTTTTAAGTAATTATTTTGTGGAAATATTCTTCCCAAATGACATTCCTGCGGCTTTAAGACTTTTCAAGGCCTTAAACTAAAACCGCAACTATAAAACCGTGCAGTGATTCAATAGGTTTAGTGGTGAGCTCATACCTCTTATTTTTTGTTTAAAGTGTGGGTCTAATTTTGTGGATTTTTGTAGGGGAGGTCCGGGTTCGGGGTCACCTGGCAGTTTGCTCGGCTAATTGCGGACTAACCGAGGCCGAGGCGCCTTTATGGCAATTTTGTGGCTGCGGTCGGCCAAAGACAAAGCCTGGTCCCCTCATTTTCCACCTATTGTGGCCAGGATGCTGTGTTCTGGGGGAACTGTCAGCACGTGCCTGTGGTCAGGATTTAAGGGTGCCCTGCAACACCACCAACATCACCACCACCACCACCTTAAGCCGCTCAATTAATAACCCACAAAGCCGACGAGCGGAGAAGATGAATGTCGGACGTGGGGACCCGAGCTTTGATTTATTTATGAGGCACACACATACCCGGGTCCTGACTTGCTAATGAATGTTTTATGGCTAGTTTGGGTGTCATTAGCCGACAGGTGGAGATGCCTGTGATCTGGGGGGTCATGGCGAGTAATTGACCCACGTTTCCAAGTCACTTAAAGGAGCATTCTCTGACCCCCTGTGTATTCTATCCTTGCAGATTTTCCACCCCTCCCCCCCGCAAATAAAATGGACATCGTCATACGCGAGGAGGACATTTCGCTAGCCCAGATTGGAGTATACGCCTCGGTATCCTTTCTAGTGGTCACAGCGGTTGGGGCAGCCCTTTATACGACCTGCTCGAAACGCTATCGCCTCAACTGGTTCGAACAGAACCTACTTGAATCGGCCAACGAAAAGGATGAGGATCAGCAGAGGTGAGGATTTAAAGATACTTTATTTCTGTATTTAATTTTGTTTAAATATATTTAGTTGCGTATTTCTTTAAAAAGAACTTGGCGAATTTCCTTTTAAGATGTTTATTCTATTTAAACATCCTGGCAAACGAAAATGTTAAGAACACATTACCTTTTCATTCCGAAAATGGCAAACCTGTGTAAAATAATTTCCATTTTTTATTTTTCCAACATCCCTCCAGCTTATTTTTAGGTAAAACACCCCCTATTTCCCCCAATCGTATATTATAGCCACAATTGTTTTCGTTTCACTTCAGCCGAGAGGCATTGGTAGCCGGAGCTGTCGGCTACAATGTGGACAACCTAAACGAGGTGCCGCGTGGGAAATTCGGAACTGGAAATGCCGGCAACCTGAGCCCCACCTCGCTGCGGAGTGAGGACAATGACCCGGCCTTTTGGGTACCGGCCTCGGTAACCTCCAGTGCTACCGCCGCCGCTGCCATTCAGCAACAGGTGTCCAATACCACCGAGGAATCGGCACCGCCCACACCCACCTCGCCCACCGGTAGCCTCAAGTCGAATACGCTGTCCTACTGCTCTACGACCTCGGTTCCGATAGCCAGATCCGATAAGCATGTCGTCCTGGCCATGCATCCCAGTCGGCCAAGGGTCTCCTCCATGAATGCCAAATTGGATCACACGAAAATTGACATGACCCTTTACCGAAGCGTAAGTAAAGGATTAACCTTTGTTTAGGACAAAAATGTGTCCCTTTTTAGGGCGGAAGAAAATGTCAAAAATGCCTTTTCATGTTAATTATGAAGCATTCAAATATTTTCCTTATTTAAATGGCTCAATGTTTTCTTAGATATTTACAAAATAATGTATCTTATAACTTTATCTAATATGTATTTTCTTCAATTTGTTAGCACTCTCAGCCAAAGACCATTAATCCAGTTTCCGTCAATGAAGTCCGGGGCAACTTGCATGTGAGCATTGGCTATGATCCTGTAGGTGGTTTGCTAAATGTGCGACTACTGGAGGCCCAGAATCTGCAGCCAAGACAATTTAGTGGAACTGCCGATCCTTATGCCAAGGTGCGATTGCTGCCTGACAAGAAGAACTTTTGGCAGACGCGGATACACAAGAAGACCTTGAATCCAGGTGAATATTATCGGGTTTCTTCAGTGTGCAATTTTTTAATAAAGTTTGGTTTAAAAAGTGAATTTCTGTCAAGAGATTTTGTATGAAAAATCAACGTGGGCTTTTCAGAAATCCCTATGAATTTGAAATTCCTTAAGAACGAGCCTGAAAGTGTGTAATAAAGTGTTTGAAGTTCCAATTCAATGTTCATTGGTTTTGTTTTTGACAATGCAAAACGTTGTAGTATCATTTTGGAAACCTTTTTAAGGAAACATAATATTTCTCGTCTCCCAGGAAGTGTTTTATGTATATTTAATCAAGTAACTTTATGTTACTCCACTTTTAAGAGACTTGAAATATTAATAAATGAAATCCCTTGCAGTTTTCGACGAGCAATTTGTGTTCGAAGTCACCGCCGGAGTTATTGACAAGCGAACTGTGGAGATTTTACTGTACGACTTCGATGCCTATTCCCGTCACGTTTGCATCGGCGGAAGTAAGCTTCATCTGGCCAACTTGGATCTGAGCGAGCAGCTGAAACTCTGGACCCCCTTGAGTTCCGCCTCGGCCCAGGACATGAAGGTGGATCTGGGGGATATAATGGTGTCCCTGGCCTACTTGCCATCGGCAGAACGCTTGATGGTTGTCCTGATCAAGGCGCGCAATCTGCGGATTGTGGACGATGCCCGGAACTCCTCGGATCCGTACGTGAAGGTGACTCTCCTAGGACCCGGCGGCAAGAAGATGAAGAAACGCAAGACAGGCGTGCAGAGGGGCACATTGAATCCGGTATATAACGAGGCGCTCGCCTTTGATGTCAACAAGGAAACTTTAAAGAATTGCGTCCTAGAATTCACGGTGGTCCACGATGGTTTGTTAGGTGAGTAGGAATAGGATATTTCTTATACGAAATTCGTTTATAATTCATTATAATGTAGGTTCTAGCGAGATTTTGGGCCGGACTTTGATTGGAAACTCACCGGAAGTACGGACCGAGGAAAAAATCTTTTTTGAGGAAATCTTTCGCGCCAAAAACGCGACAGCCCAATGGGTTCCACTTCAGGAGCCAGCGACGAACTTGGCTACCACAGCCAAGTCAGCAACCAGCAAGAACTAGCTTCCACATTTACCGGCGGCATTCGGCTTGTGTCTAAGATGAGACGGCAGCGGTGGTTGTCTTGGGTAAATGTAAGCTAAGTATAAAATGTATTTTGGTCTACATACTAGAGCTGTCAAAGCATCGATAACAGGTTCGATAATATGTAAAGCGCGGATTTTGTCCGTAAAAGAAAACATGTACTATATGTCATTTTCAAGATTAAGTAGAGATTGTCTGGCCACATGTTTTATGTCCTTTTAAAACCATATAAAACGGCAATTTCTAGGCGTATCTTGTCTTTGAAACGATAAATATTATCGATCTAAGTCACTATAATCAATCGGAGTAAACAATTAAATTATGCATGCAGAGATACTCCCAATATAACAGTAATTCGGTTAAAACAGACCTTCAGTGTATATCGTATCACGAAAATATCAATGTTTTTTGCAAAAATATATCGAAAATATCGAATGTGCCATTATCGATGGTTTGACAGCTCTAATACAAACCGCAGGACGTGCAGAAACTGGGAAACTGGGCATGTACCCATCAAATTGGAACTTTGGGACGAAAACTACACGAATATATGAAGAATAATGCCAGACTGGATTGGCAATGAAATCATCCACTTTGTAAAGGATCAAAATCAGTTGGAAAACTCAATCAAACGGATGAACAAGGAATGTAGATAACATACATATGATCACAGAATTCACAAATTTTAAAATCAAATTTTGGAAACATTTTCGAAAATCGAATAATGAAAAACACAGTCATTTACTGGAATAAGGGAACTTGCAGGGATAAGTTTTAAGCTGGACGGAGAGTGCAAAAAAGAGTGTCTCACAGAGGTTACAAACTATTTTCAAACACGATCAAATATATCTCAATGAATGTGCTTTGTATGCTATCAATTAACCAAAGAACATATATATTTAATATACCTTTTAAATGTCAAGAAGTACCTAATAATACGAAACTACCAAAAACACAAGTTAACCAAATAAATTACTAATTAAATATTAAAAATATGGAAAAATAGTTGCCAAGATTAATATCATTTGTTAATTTTTGTAGGCGAAGGTTTCAGGGCATAGAGGGCACAAAACAAACCGTTTTATTATAGTTTTATTTTCCGCTTTATCCAAATTAGTTAATGAAACAATTAATGTATAAACCTAAGCACAGAAGAGTAGAAATAATTATAGCCAAAGGAACATATTCTTATACACATTGTTCTAATATTTATTGTAGTGTCCATATATGGTAGAGATAGTATAAACGCACTATGTATTCAATATTCGCATGCTAAATATATATCTAAAAATAACTAACTAAATACCTATATTTATCTATGTGAAATAAAGTTCTTAGATATCCTAGATATCGTATTTGTGTTGCTCATTTATTGGCTCTTCATTGAACTGAATGGTAGGCTTAAGTCTAGCTCACTTTAAGGTTAATTACCAAACTTTTCCTTGACCAACTTGTTGGCGCTTTAAATTAATTTCAAGCCTCAACTTCAAACGACTGAGGTTTTCCCATTTTTCCCATTCAACGAAACCGAAATCCATTGCCCCATTGCCTTCCCCGTTTTGGGTGCCTTAAGTATTTTGGTAAGCGAGTCGAACTCTTTGGCCAAGTTGACGTGGAAAAAAAAGTTTCATGGCAAAACCCGTTAACTAATTTTCCAACATTGACTGATAAATCCGCCGGGAGATGCGACGGGCAACGGTACATTGGCTGTTAAAGCAGCCATGCAGGATATGCCCCAGGTCCTGCGAACTGTTGCGGTTCCCCGCCTGTGTCTATATAAGTTCACCGTAAATTTCCTTTTCAATCAAAATGTGCTTTCATTCAATTTGGAAGGCAGCGACGGGCATAAGTAGCCGCAGCCAGCACTTGTGGGAGGAGTGCGAAATAAGGACGAAGGACCGGCAAAGGCAAGTTTGAACTGGTGCCAGAAATCGTTGGCGCCAAAGGGAATCTATCGTGGTTTCGCCGTTGCATTTAGAAAAAAAAATTTAATTATAAACGCTGGAGTAATTTCAAGGAAAATATTTATTTAATTGTTATTGATTTATTTTGTTTAAACGATAACATTTTTCAAAGGACCATCTGCACTTTCTATAAAGCTTTTTTAATTATTTCTCGATCTTAAATTTGTTTAATTTTAAAGGAATATTACTTCAAAAACAACTCTATCTTAGCATTTTTAAACTATGAACTACACATTTTTTTCCTATGTGCAAACAAACAGCTAAAAGGCAACGGAAATATTCTTATAGAATTTCCACAAAGTCGTCGGACACATTACGAACTGACCCAGGAAGGCGATTGCAAAACGAACTGACCGATAGCCGGTTCGAAAGGGATTCAGAGATAGTCCTTTCGGCCAGGAAAAACACCGCAAGGATAGTTAAATTATTTGCCTGCCATTTCCTTTTGTTTCCGTCCTATTTCTCACCCACTCACGACTATTTTCGTAAAGTTTTCTCAGCCATTTCTATTGGTCTTTTTAAGTTCTGACCAAGGTCGATGTTCAGCCATTGATAAACTGTAAGGGCGAAGGCAATCTCAATGGACTTGCAGGAAAGTGTTGCAAATTGTGTAGGTTGCAAATTTCTTGGCTACTCGCTGTCTGTTTATATAATATTAAGGTTCCGATTATATACTCATTCGATTTTATTAGTGGTAATAAAATGCGCTTTAAAATAGAAGCGGGATTAAATTGTTCATAAGAAATATATCTTTTAAGGATACTGAAGTATGCTGAAGTAAGAAAAGCATTAAACTAAAATTGTTACATAGCTTCTTGATTTTTTACTTTGTTTGTTATAAAAATATTTATAAAATATTAAGAAGGAAAAGAAACATATTTAAATATGTATTTTAATCTTTGTTTCATTCTAAAAATTTCTTTTTGATTTACTTCATAGCTATAATTGCTTTTAAATAAAGACAAGTATTTATTTTCTACGAACTACCTTAGATGGCAGTGATTACTTGTAAAAAATAAAATTTGTTAAGTTATTATATTTATTTCAAAGTCTAGCCGTCTGTAATTTTAATTTAAATATTAATGCGTTTTAAGTTACGTGATATCTCGGTGTTCAGACTTTCTCATCTGCCAAATGTATTAATCTGCAAGATACTTCGATAGAAACTATATTCGTCAAGCAGTTGTACACCCCATTTTCGAATCAGGAAGATCGAATGGCTGTGTTTCAATAAAGTATTCTCTTTACAATGCATTTCGGATGATGTGCATTTTTGACTTATTGATGGGAGTCTGTCTGCGAATTGCCACTGGTCGGGCAAAGTGCTTTTGTGCCATTTTTCACTTTATCCGCTTGGATTCCGTTGAAGCACAGCAGCAGCTATCAATTTTGCACCGATAATGCCTCGCGTCAAAGTCAGTTGGCAATAAACTGGCAAACTGCAAATGCGACTAACGAGTGAATTCCATTTTTAATTTCGCCCCGCTCTTTGTCTATCTATCTCAACGCCATTTTGTCTCTGCATCATCTCTCTTTTATTTGCTTCCGAGTCTCCAGGACCTCGTCCTGCGTTCTGGCCAGTTTCAAAAGCTTGTCAGCGGAAAACGTAAACTAACGACATTTTCGTTTTCTTATTTACACAATCAATTTCGTGCTTTTGTGATACTCGTTCTCGGGCAAAGGCGGTGGCAATGCTGGGAATGTTCAAATGAAGAGTCCTGCGAAAAACGACTGCAAGTGCTCCTCCTTGCACATCCTTCTTGCATGGCGGCAGCGACATTGCGTGCGGATACACATCCGCTATATCCCTAGACCGTTCTTTCTTTTTTCGTAGTTCTTTTTGGAGGTTAATCTTTACCTTTTGGAGATGCTTGTGACGGCAAGAAAAGGTTAGAATTTCTGTAGAATTTTATTTAAATTAAATATTTTTTTATTGCTAGCTTACAATATAAATATATTAAGGCGTTTCTGGTTCCTCCTAAAAAGGACCTACTTCTTCACTTGCCTAATATTATGTCAACCGATTAATGGAAAATATTGAAATGTGTTTAAATCTAATTTTAAAAAGTTACTTCTAAAAAAACTCGCTAATACCTATTTCTACCGACAGAGTACTTCCCACTTCGTCACCATAAAATCAAAGTCTTGTTTTGCTTTCAGGGTTCCTTGCCCGCGTTGTATCGTTCAGTTGCTTTAGCTATAACTACATATATAGCTTTAGTGACGATGGCAATGGTGTTGCAGTTGCTGCTGCAGTGGCTGTTGCCGTTTGTGCCGCGAGGGAAATTGTCGTCAAAGCGGAAAAAATGTCACATTGTTGTTTTAGCCATCATGGAGATGAGGATGGAGTGGAAATGGGTAGGTGGAGGTGGGTGTTTGGTGGGAACAAATGCGGTAGAAATAATAGTACTTAAAGGTCTCAAATTTATATCGATTCCAAAAGATTTAATAGTCTTTGAACACATTTAAAATAAATTTAAGACATAAAATATAAGACATAAATATTTTGTAACAGAACAGAAAGAACTATATAAACTATATATTTGTAGTTTTCCAAACTAAATAGTATTGCTACTATATTTTATTATAATTTCTTCAATCTTACACAAAATGTATCCTCGATTATAGCTGCCTTCTTATTGCTATTATTGTGACTGCTGCTGTACAGTACTGTTGGGTGATATGGAAGCTACTCGCGTTGTATGCGAGTGTGTGACAGTAATAGTTCTAGTTCTGTTTCGCTCTCCTTTAGCCATCTCTGGCTGGCTCCTTTTGGCCTCACCTCACACCCCATATCCTTGGTGCAGCCCTTCCAGTTTCCTTTTTTGTCCTTTCTTTTGATGTTGACCGCATTCGTTGGCCCGTTTCGCTGGCTGACTTCGCTTTTTGGGGGGCGCTGCCTTTATTGTTTATGCAACTGTCAGCAGTTTTCGGCTCCCCGTTCGAAGCGAGTTTTCCCCGTACCGTAAAAAAAAACCCTAAGCCGACGTCCTCGTCTCCGCCTCCTGGCAGATCTGGATTTTCCTCAGCATGTGTGTGTGTGTGTGTGTGTGGAGGTGTTTGCTTTGTATCTCTGTGCGACTTTCATATTTGTTGTCATTTCGAATTGTTTCAATGACTTTTGACAGCGAGCAGATTAGCTTGGCGACGCCTCTTGCTGAATTTTCCCAACCCAAACCCAACCCAACCCAATTCTATATCCCCCCCTGGGCGATTGTCGGGGGAAATCAGAGGTGTATATTTGGATCCGTCTCCATTACCTAGGGGGGAGAAAAGTTCAACGGATTCGTTGTGATTACTTTAAAATTGTTCAGTCTTTGTCTCAAGTTGATTGAAATTGACTGCTTCTTAGCGATTTATTTGAAGAATTCCTGGAAGTAACATACAAGAAGTTAACTTAATACAAAATAAAAGCTAAAAACAGGCATTAATTAGGTGAAACAACCATTCAAATGAAGCAAACAAAACATACAGTGTCAGTCTCTTAAAATAAATGCTGCTGAAAATATCTTAAATAATAATTGCTCATGTATACAATGAATTTATTGCCATAATTAAGTTATATTTAAATTCCCAGATCTATAAAAATACTAAGCTTTTATTAAAACCCATATTAAATTGTTCCTTGAAAACATTTCTCGACCTAAATTATATTTGCTGGCTTCCTTTTGGCAGCGGCAACATGCAAGCGTTGTACGAAAATAAACCAATTATAAAAAGCCATTTCGCATGTCAACAGAGTGAACGCTAAATTAAACTAAAAAGTGAAAACTAAAATTAATTTAATTATTTTCAGCCAAGCTATGTCACATATGGCTGGGAGGGGGCTGAGGGGGGATCCAGCTCGGTTGCAGCTCATCAATAAACAAAATTTATGCAGCGGAATTCGAGGGGGGCGGGCCTTCTCCCAAAAAGGCGATGGGAAAGCCAATTAAAGATAGCCGCACATCCTGTGAAGGGGGGCTAGGGGGAGCTAAAACAATGTCCCTGGCGAGCCTGACGGACCAACCGAAATTTCAGCCACCCAATCAGCATATTTAAATTGTGTTGTGTTTGGTGATTGAAATGCATGGAGTACGACAACGTAAATAGGACAACGCACCACTAGTTAGACGGACACCCCGCACACACACACACACCCATCGAACTGGTTGAAGGACACATTGGCAAACATGAATTTTTACCATGTCGGTGACTCTGCGGCTGCGGCTTTTCCTTCTGCTTTTCTCCATTTCGAACTGCCGCTTTTCCAGCTATGCCAATGGCAACAACATGCACACTTTAATGGCCCACAGCTCTCCCTGTTAGGTTGCCATTTCTATGTACACTTAACAAAATATTCAATTCATTTTATTTCTAGCTATTTAAAATAAAAAAGAAACAGTATGAATTATTATTTTTTCAATTTAAATATTTACTTTATATTTACTATAATCAGAAGGTTGCTAAAAATCATTTATGTGAAGATATTACATTTTAATAACAACTTTTAAAAGTTTACCAAATGTTTAGAGGTTTCATATGTTTACAGTTTGTTTGTTAGCAGAGTTAAGTAAAAATGAATTATATCTTATTTTCCAGTGTACCCATACCCATTCCGGTTTCCTATAGCCATTGCCATTCCGATTCCGATTCCGATTTCGATTCCGATTCGTCGTCGTCGTCGTCATAGATCGATGCTGGTCAGCAGTTTCGTTTTGATTGTGCGATTTTCTACTTTGCTGTGCATTTTTCCTTTCATTCATGCTGTTTTCCTCGATTTCTCCGCTTTTTTCCCCACCGTCGCTGCTTCCTGTTGTGCACTTTTTTCTCTCAGTTTTTTTGTATTTATTTTTTTTCTTTCTTTTTTTCTCGTATATTCAGCGGTCAGCCGCCGTAGAGCTCTAATTGCTCGGCAGCGGCCAACACATGCGAAGGTGGCCTATCCTCTATCCATTTTTTAGATGCACACAAATCGCCGGAATATTGTTTTCTCTTTTTTTTCTTCTTTTTTTCCCCACCCCCTGGTGACCACTGATGGGCCGCCGGGACATTGGACACTGGTCGTTGGTGACTGGTAAATATAAGTCGCGGCGAGCACTTAAAGCCATCCAATTTTAATTGGAATTTAGGCGAAAAGCCGTAAATATTATTGTCGTGGGCCCGGAAGGAAATCTGGCTATTATAACAGGCCCCGCACGTATTCAATTCCGTCCGACTGCAGTTGTTTGAGAGTGCAGATATTGGTGTTTCGAGTGGTTTATGGGGGGGATACTATGGTGGCGAAAATTGCCCCGCGGCAGGATGCAGGACGAATCAGGGCATTACGTGAGTCTCCCCTATTGAAATTTTGTAACGGATGTGGGCTTGGAATATGAGATATCGGAAAATTTAACCGCAAAAATGACTGCAACAATTTGGAGTGTCATTAGTCAAAAGAACTCGAACCATGTTGGCCATTTGATATATGAATCGAAGGACAATTATTTGTCACATGTTTTAAAAGTTATTTTAATGATTTTATGTTCGACATTACATTGTTTATTTTATTATAATTTATTATTTCTACATCTGATTAATTATTTTTATAAAAACTAACATTTAAGCATCGATACATCTTTAAAAACTTATTGAAAATACTCAACTCCCCATATGCTTATTATTTTATCTTCAATATAAATTAATGTTGCTCAGTAGTCTGTAGTTTTTAATTAGTTTTCTATTTATTTAAAGTAAGAAGCCTGATGTCACGCCCCTCAAAAGTGATATGGTGAGCGGTGGCAGGGAGTGTGGGGGGGAGAAAACATTTGTAGCCAGCGAGATGTTTGCATTTCGGGAGGGGAGCCTCTGCATGGGAGGGGAGGGCGGTGCAAACATGCCAAGTCGTGGCTCTGGAAATCTTAACGTGATTTAAGCCACGAAATGTGTGGAAAGCAATGGGTAAATGGGGCTGGTAGGCAGGGGCATGAGGGAGGTGAAAAGGAGCTGTCGCTGACAGGGCTGGAGGAGGGGCATTTGGTGGCCACACAATTGGCACGTCACTGGAGGAGCCACCAGCTAGTGCAGAAGAGAGAGTGAGGCAAAGATTGGCGTAGGAAATGTGACAAGAATTGCCTGCCTGCCCACTGAATGCACTTAAGAAAACTCTAAGTATAAAATATTTATAATTATTTAAAGGGGTTTTCTTATATAAAATATGGGGCCTTCCAAATAAATTGCTGTGGATTTAAAGTCTTTTAGAAAAGTTTCCAAAATAAAACCTCCAAATGTTTAATCTTATAAAATATTTAAATATACTTTGAATTTGTGACATACAATATAATAATTTCTTAATTTTGACAACTTTTTCAATTCCTTTAAAAACCAGAAGCCACCTTAAACTCTGTAGCTACGAAATCAAATTATATTCTGTCCGAAAGTAAGCTAAATAATATTATATCTAACTGAAAAAATTGAAAATTCATATCAAGGTTTTCAGATTATTTTTATTTTAGCTTTTATGAAAAAAATAACACGCTGATTCTTTTTAAGGTTGTCCAGTTTTTGCAAAGTGTTTCAAAATTTTCCTAAGGGCATTTAGAATAATTTGTTACTTTTTAAACTGCAGACTTTATATGTTTTCAATAGTAAAACAATGTGTTCAAAAAATTTTTAAAATATTGATTTAAAAGACGACCTTTCATGAGATGTAATTCATTAAGTTAGTTAGTATTTAATTTATCCACCTTCATGTTAATAAGTCCTAACACTTTTTTTTTCCTTAATTTTCTTCCTTGTTTCCTTTAAATTAAAAACCTTTTAAAATATATTATTAATAATAAATTAATTTGTAATTATTATTATTTAAAAAGAATTAAATTTTGCATTTGCTAGCCATGTTTCCGGTGTACCTGCTAACTAGATCCTGATGTTTTGACAATAGCTCTGCTTCTGATGTCGGGTGTTGATTTTGGGTGTTGCTGCTGGGACGATGATGCTGCAGTTGCTGCTGTTGCTGCTGCTGTTTCTGCTGCTGCTGTTGCTGCTATTGCTGCTGCTGCTGCTGCTGCTGTTGATGCTGCTGCTGGCTTCCGCCTCGAATCGCAGGCAAACTGCTTCAGTACCCTAATCATCGGCAGCCATGCACTGGCGCACTGACTTTGATGCACTCACTATTTATGTGCATACCCATGAGCGAATCGCCTTGCCACGCCCACAGCCGCCACCCACTTGAGCACTCCGCCCCCGCATTGCACGTGACACAAATAGGTAATTGCACTTTGGGCGAAAGTGTGACACGCCGACATCATTCAATGGAGATCAAGGAGCGCATGAGAAATGCCAACTGTGGTGTTCTCGACACCCGGGCAGGCGATAAGTTTTCCAAGTCAGGAAAAGCACTCAATTGCTCGATAGATTTTCCTCTTTGCCACACCTAGCTATCCTTCAAATCTTTAGCTTAGCCAGGCACAAGATTAAGACTTGATTGTATAATGAAGAGTTAACACAGGTCTTTGTGTAGTTTGGTCAACAATTTATCAAGCGTTTTAAATACTTAATTACAGGATCGCAATAAATAAAGGCTGTAACAAAAGTATAGCTTTAATAAAATAGAAATCTTTCATTCCTTTAAATACTTATTTATGTTTTATTTATTTTAAAACAGAAACTGTAGGTTCCTATTTTACTATTACATTATTTAGAAGGCCTATAGGCTTAGTTAAAAACCTCTAATAGTTTTTGCCTTAGCTTTCAAACCACACAAGCCCCGGTTCAATGTCAAAGCTATGCCATATCCTGAAAATCCTTCCACCTACCTGCACATTAGTGGCATACCGTACCACCCTTCCTTATCATAATTTAACCAACTGCCGCACCTGTCGCTCCGCATTTTCCCCCGGCCATGTCGTTGCAATGTTCCAGTTTGTTATCGGCTCGACACTTGCACATTTGGCCAACACCCAAACGCGTAACGGCTAAAACAACCTAAACAGGCGACACAATGGGACAATGGCAGTGCGATTTGTGTTAAACAATTTGTAGTTCGTGTTTTGGTTGTCGCTGAAAGCGTTGCCGATTTCACTTATCGCGCCTCGCCCACGCGGAAATTCACGTGGAAACAAGGTGGCCACAAATGCAAATACAGTAAGAGAAAAATGGTTGCTAATTGTGTACAACTTCTCATCATTATTTTTGTACTATCTAAAATCGAATTAATGATTATTTTCTTTAATTATATATTTAAAAACATACTATTAAATATAAATAAAAAATGTTTATTAGGTATTATCTTTGGCATTCTTTAAGCCATCTTAGTCATATAAACAATAGTCTCTTTAAACAAACTAATATAGTAATAATAATGGACAAATATTGCAATTGAATATGGCTTTAAAATATGTTTTTTTTTTAGTTTTTGTAGATACATTTGATGGCCTGTTGTTGCAGTCACAGTTCAGAGTTCGACATAACACACAATTTGTCCGAAAACAACTAAAAAGCATTACAATCATTATTGCATTTATTATTAGCGTAATATTTATTATAAATACTGGCTGTTTAGTCCATTATTCTTTTGTCTAATTACTTAGTTTCCTATTAAGGGGAAAGTTCATTTAAACAGATGTAACATTCAACAGAATAATCTTTCAATATTCATTTCCATTCATCATTTTGCAAAATATTTGTTTTCCATATTTAGAAATGAAGCAATAAAATAAACAAAGCCATATTTCATATTGAATGGCATTGCAACTTTATAAATTAATACAATTTAATAGAAACATAATTTACGACACTAAAATGAGATATTAAAGGCAGGTATTTTGTCTGGCAGAACGCCTAAATAATTATGATTTGCCCTTTGGAGTTTGAGGCGCACCTCGTATTTTACCATAAGCCTTGACATGAGTTACACTTGAATTTCTTTTGGGGCCAGCCAGGCTCGGCCCCTTAGAACGCTATCCCTTCACATTCCTGGCCAAGGATTGTAGACACTTTTTGGTCATAAAACATAAATCTGCAACACTACCAACGGCAGCAGCCGAAAAACACAAACTCTGAAGAAATGGAAAAAAGAAAACAACAACACCAAAAACCGAGTGCAGTAAGAGTTCAAGAGCTCACAACTGGCTGGGAAAACATATATCTATGTATATCTGCTGGGTCCGCCCCCTTTCCTCCCTCGTATAATGATGCCAAGTTATGTTTCCATGTGTTTTGTTTTGTTTGCTCCTGTTTGTTTGCTGAACAATTTTTTCTCGTTCAATGTTTGCTAACTTGGCCCGATAGTAATAAATTTGGAGCAACGAGAAATTTTTCTGGATTCGAACGAGAAGGTAGTGTATTTTTGTGCATGTCAGGTTTGTTTAAAGCTCTGAGAATGTAAATTAAATTAAATTAGAAGTTTACTAACTATATCTGAGGATTTTAGGTATTAAATAATACCTTTGTATTTAAAATACTTACAGTTTAAAGAGATCTTTTTGTTGGAACCATTTTAAACAATTTTTAAAATAAGGACGTTTTTGAATTTACTAAACTTCAGAATACAAAATATGAATTTATTTAAAAAATCTACAAAATCGTTGCAAAACAGAATCAGAAAAATGTAAAAATATAAATTATCGAATCACGTAATATTTGAAAGTATTGGAAATTCGTTTTTAAGTGCTCCAAATTTTCCCAAAAATGTTGCGAAAGGGAAAACTGGAGCCCGCTTGATAGCTAAAATATTTATGTGACTCCTTGCTGAAGGATATTTAATGCTTCGATGTTGCAGGAGCAAATCGAGTTCACTTACTCGGCCATCTGCAAGTTCAGTTACCCGAAATTCAGTTGGCTTTGGCGACTAGGCCATAAAACATAAGCTGGCGGAGCAGCAGACGCGAAAAAGATGAGAACCACACTAATAATTTTTGCCGTTCTTTCCCAATTTTTTTTTTTTTTGTTATTTTTCGGGGCGCAGGCCACGCCCACCCAATTTTATCGCCTGCTGTAGCATAAACTAAAAATTGAAAAAATATCGGCCCCCGCAAAACGGCAAACGAGAAATAAAACGGAAGGCGGTGGGCGGTCGGCATTTGGTGGGGTTGGGTGGCGGCACAGGGAAGACCCCGGGAAACTGCCAAGAGATTGTTGCCGCTGTAATGATAATTCTGGTGGCTTTAGTTGCTCTTTTTCGGTTTCATTTGTTGTTGTGGGGCTGGACGTCGCCACAACAGCCGCAGAAGCCGCAGACAAACGTAGGAGAGAAAGGGGGTTGGTGGGGTTTCGGGGGCAACGAGGCTATCATGCATTTTTGGTTTATAAATTCAGTTTTTGGTCTGCAAGCGTTCAGCCGGAAAATGCGAGAATTCCGGCAAACCAGACCGGGAAATGAGCAACGCATTTTCTTCCTTTTTTTTTTGTTGCCCACATTTTCCGCACAAAATTTCAATCTTAAGTTGTTGATAAATTTTCTGTTTTCATTCTGGTTTTTACAAATTGTGTTGGCCCATTAAAATTGTATTGGCCGGAATTTGTTTTGGCTCTTGTTTGCTCTCCCTCATTCCCCTCTATTACCTATCTGTGCTGTGTCCGGGCAATTTTAATTGGCCTTGTCTAGTTTGTTGTTTGCTGGCAAAATGTTTGCATTAAATTAAATAATTAATTTGCAAAAGTCAAACAAGTGTTTGCCTATATTTGCAATGAACTTTACTTTGCGAGTTTCAGTTAATTAGTTGGCGGCTTCAATTGCTTTGATTTTAAATTGGCGGCCGGCTAAGCGGGGACAGACAGGTTGTTACATTATTTTTCCGTCAATACAATATTTACAAGTGAGTAATTAGTTGTCAAAAAAAAAGAAGTATTTTAATTAAAAGACAAATACTTTTGGAGGAACATATCAAAATGGGAAATGAAAGTATTTCCTACATTTTACAATTACAATAAATAAGGGAAAATATGTTATATGTTATTTAACTTTGTTTGTAATATATTAAATAATTAAAAAAGAAGTAAATGCAAATATAAAGTACAACAATTTAATGCATTTAAAGCTCTTTAATAATAATAAATTCTTAAACTGCTCTCTAAATATAATCTCAGAAAAAAACACGTAATGGAAAATGTGTGAAAACTTTCGACTCACACTCACTCTTTGTACTCTGAGCCTTATTCCTTTGACTCCTCTCCGAAGTTGGCCAGAATGGCGGCGGAAATTCTGCTCACGCCGCTCAATTATGGCGCTAATATGCACTTGACAATGTAATGACATTTATTGAGCGGCATTGGCATTCCCGCCCTGGGTTGGGGTGGGGATTGGGTGGCTTCTGCCAACGAGTATCCTTGGCTGCCTGATTGAAAGTGTCAGAGTTGGGAATTCGGATTCAGCAGCCAGACATTTGTCGCAATGTGAAAGAATTCCTAGCATGGCGCCCCTCCAGGCTTGAATAGCGTTAATTTCATGTTGCTGACAAGGCTTATTGACAGGAAATCGCTGGCTGCTGTGGTTCGTTGGGTTGTGCCTGTGCGAATCTGGCCATATTTGTCAATGGGCCACAAAAGCGCGACATTTATTAATCAAGCTGGCGCCCGATTGCATTCCCTTAGGGCCATGTCTAATCAGGCGATTTTCCACATTAACGGCTGCACATCGAGCATGTTTTTCCCGTCGGCCGTCGGCGACATGCAGTTTCCAGACCAAAATCCAATTAAACTCGCTTCTTTGAGTGAGTTACGCAAAATAAATATGTAATTATTTATCAATATGATCCCAACTAAGTGCGAATTAAAAAACCAAGCATTTTTCCATGAAAGCAAAGATAGTTTTATATTATATTATATATTATATAGTTTATAGAATTGTGTATAGTATAGAAGTTCATATAGCGTATAGTAAACTTAGTTATATTTTCCAAAAATAAGAAGGGGGGAGTTTTTGATTCTTAAAAATTTATAAAATTCTTAGAAACCTATTTTAAATTTTATACTAAATAAACTAAAAATAGACACTATTAAATCAAATATTATGAAAGCTATGTATTTCCATGTTATGTTATTCTAAATTTTAGCTAATCTTAGTATAAAAATAAAACAAACTTATATTTGTAAAATTCCTTAAACCCAAATATAAATGGACACTGCAAGAAAGAATGTTGTTTTAGGCTTTTAATAAAAAATAAAGCTAGTTTCTAAATAGGCATAGAACTGAAAAAAAATATTATTTGCAAATGGGAGTACAATTATTTGAAAAAAGTGATACTGCAGCTTAATTTCCTCTCAACGTGTATGAGAATTTTGTGTAGAGAATAGCAACTGTTCCCACCAAATAGGCCGGACTTCTAGCGCCAAAGTCGTTGAGCAGCAGTTCCTTCAGATGTTCCCATCTTGCTAACTGATATCCCCGCTCTAACCGCTCTCTCTCGCTCTTTCTTAACCACACTCTTTTGCAAGTCTCCACTTGGCGTTACATAAATAATAAAATCACCTTAGGCAAAGACAATGCATTGATTCTGCATTTGTTCGCCTCGCTCTTTTTTCGTCATCTCCTTATCTGCTAATCTGCATTGGCAATCGGCGAATGCACAAACATGTGTATGCACACATGCACATGCATTATACAGCGCCGGTTAAGCAAAAAAATCCACACGAATAAAATAATTATTAAAATATTCCTTATTAGAGTTCAACTAAATTAAACAGATATAAACTAACGTGCGTCTCCATATACACAGTAGGTTGAGCGTATATGTATGTACGTCTTGCTGGTGATATATGTATAATCAAAAATTAATTAATTTTAATAAGATCAGATCGCGTCAGATAGGTGCTAGTTCCCATCTCGCTAGCTAGCACTGTATCACCGCTCGAAGCGCTCTTCCGCTCTTTGTCTTCTGCTTTCCTCACCTCATTCTTTTGCAAGTCTCCACTTTGGGTTGAAGCGATCTCATTTAAGTCGCAAGGGTCAGTACTAATCTACAACGCTTAAAATAAACATATTCGTCGCACGTCGCGCAAAACCCCGTTAGTTTCCGTGTGTTTAATTTACGCCGTACAATTCAGTGTTTAAGCCGCCTAAGTAATTACAAAGTGATTTCAAACGGATAAAATATATTCTATTATATTTAAAATATTGTAAATGCTTATAGTAAATAAATAAATTTCTGCCGCAAGATTTGCTCAGCTCTCCAACGCCGTAAACGATTACAAGTGTAAGTAAACAATACCCAATTCACCTCATTGCTTTGATAATCCCTCTTGTTGCCATTTATTCTGCGTATTTTAGCCAGTACAGGCATGGGGAAAAATCTGCTAGCCCTTTCCCTGTGAGCTTACCTTGCCACTTTGTCTTTGACTCTGCTCGCCTTTTCCGTGTTCTCCCTTTCAGCTTTCCCGCAAAGCTGCTGCCATTCCCTTTAAATGCGCATATCATTTGTACAGTCATGAGGGGGAATTACTTACCCCATCTGCAGTGCCCTCAAATTCGTTATCCCCATTCCCATACCCCCTCCTCCCCCGGCCAGCTACCGAATGGGCTTAGGCCAACAGGGTTTGGGGATTTTCCAGCATTACAGCCCAGCGTGTAAGCATGTGAAGGGGTTGGGGGGGGGGGCTAAGTAGATGTGTCTGTGTTGTCTGCATTTGAGAGCCTGTGAAAATTGCTAAAGTATTGCAAAACTCATTTCCTAATGTCAATGTGAGAAGAAAAGATTGAGTGGCAATAAAGGGTTGAAACGAACAGCCAAATGCCCTATCTTACTAAACATCCTTCCAATAGCTTTATGTATTAAATTAAATATTAATAAAGCTATGTATTTTCAAGGAGAAGTCAACTTTTATCAGACATTTACTTAATTAAATTATTTATTTATTCATTCAATATCCTAGCGGGACAAGTTTACACTTATATTATTGGCTGTTCAGTTTTAAATATGTATATATATATAAGTAATATGTAAATAATTAAATCAAATATTTATAAAGCTATGTATTTACAAGAAGAAGTGAACCTTTATCAGATATTTAATGAAATAGTAAGCAAATCCTTAGACTTCTCACGCTGAAATATCATTCATAAAATCATTATAAGCACTTGATCATATTTCTGTATATTTTATTAGGACATTTATATTCAGTATTTGTTTATTTAAAAAAAAATATAAAAAATCAAGTACACATTTAATAAGAGTATTCAAAAACCTTCAAACCGCATTAATTTGTTCTTATTCCGATTTATAAATCGGTTAAGCAGCCCAAATGGATAGGGAAGTATGGAGACGCCCGGCATATCCCTGATTTATATGCGGATGCCGCCTTGCATCTGCATGTATTCGATTATTTGTTTGCCTCGAATGTGTTTATTGGTCTCGGCACATAATAAAATTATTTATTGCATTATAAAAAATACAAAAAAACAAAAAAGAGAGGAAGGAAGGTCGAAGTTAAATAAGAGGGCTGGGTGGGATGTACAAATGCTCGTAATCATTTCGCGCTGAGGCTTCTCCGTGACGCTGCTCATGTTCCTTTTCAATTTGAATTTGCATGTTGCCCCATAAATACATAAAAGCCATGCCCCGAACCAAATAAATAAAATTAAAATAAAAATTTATAAAAGCAGCTGCGTGGTTGGCACGGGGGGGAAGTTAAGCTTTTGTCGGTACATTTGTGTGTGCTCGTGTGTGCTGTTTGTGTGTGAATTGGTTTTATTGTTTATCAATATAAAGCTCGTAAAATACCTGAGCAGGGCGGCAGGAATACACACGGGTTAATGTGGGTGTGCGTGTTCGGCAGAGATGAGCGAGCGATTTATGGGGCCAAAGGTTATGGGGGAAATGGAAAATGGTAAAAATCTATCAACTCAAATCTAAGCTGGATTATCTGATTAAGTTAAGAAGATTGCCAAACGATTTTGGCCTCTTTTGTGTTCGCAATATGGGATAATGTTAAAGAGATCTAACAAGCTGAATAAATATTAAGAGCATTAAAATAAAAGAAAAAAGGGAATATTAAAGAAGCCCTACATTAGAAAAAATCATTTTTAGTACCAACGATATAATGAATATCTACTGGAATTTGTTACGATAATAAAGACTAACTTGTTTGTTTTATTTAAGATGTAATTATACAAAAGAATTACTATTTACTATTAAATGATTACCGTAACTATTCTTATAATTACCATAACTATTATTATTATATAATTAAATCATTAAATATCCAAGCTGCAAAGTAGAAGTTGCATTTTCCCCAGAACTTCCAGATGTTAAAGTTTCCATCCCTGGCTGAGTGCCACCTACAAGTTATTTCTCCTTTTTCTCCCTCTGTTTGCATAATTGAAAAATTTCTAATGACTTTTCAAGGTTTATTGGGCAAACACGTCGCTGAATATGGAAAGGGCCCAAAACAAAACACAAGGCTACACTTTCATATATGGTAGGAAGAGAGCCCGCAGTCACACATTCCCTTAGGTCCCCCCCTTTGCTATCTTTTTGAAACTGACTTTGGGCCAGGTCTAATGCTCATTTGACGCTGCCGGCGCTGGCTGGTAAATTTTCCTTTTAAAATATAGTTAGACAAAATGTTGTTGCATACTTTTGCGGCCACCCCTCGGCGAACAGCATTGTCCCCTGCCATCTCGCATCACGCTGAGTGTGTGCGCGTTATAATTCTAGTTTATGCCTGGGGGCGTCATTCACATAAAGTGCTTATGCGTCTATGTCGCTTTGTCATCTGGCCCCCAAGTCGCCCAGTCTCCCAGTCACCCAGTCACCCAGTCGGTCTCCTTTGGTGTAAATAATATTAGCACTAAACAGACGACAACAATGGGAAAACAGGAGAAGCGTGCATATGCAGCTGCCCAGAGCAGAGCAGAGCCATTCCATTTCCATCAAAGACCACGGGCAAGACCACGACAGACGATGACAGTACATGACGGGTGTCCCGGATCCCGGATCTCGGGCAGGTCTCTAAGTACACACACCCCCGGAGCAATAAAGTTTTCATTAGCAAGTCAGTTTGTTGTTTGCTCGCGACAAAAGGCTTCAAACAGTCGCAGTAGTCGCCCCAAAGAGTTACTAGATAGGACTAGGAAATAGTATACTTGTTGGTGTATTTTTAATGGAATTATATAGTAGAATTACGAATCTGATGGCACTTTCCATTGGGTTACATTTTCAAAGAGATTTGTGGTTGAAAACGATGAGAATTCAAAGAAACAAATATGAGAAACAGATAATATTTATCAAATATAATAAATATGCTTATTTGGCGAATTATGAAAGGAAAAATATTCTTAGTAAAATCTTTAACAATTGTTGCCTTTAATATATTCCTTTTAAACTAAACGATTTTAAAAATATTAACACTTGGGAGATAAAATCATAAAATAACTTTAACAGTTTTCTGTTGGTTTTTCTATATTAATAAGTCATAAATTTATTTACTTCGTTTACAAATTCTATTATTTGTTGTAGATACAACTTAATGATTTTAGAGAGAAAAGGCAAGTCAATTAATTAGCGAAGTTCTACTGTACGACTGTGTTGTCCGTGTCTGTGGGGGTCCTTAAGTGCAGAGGGAACTCTCGCTAGGCAACAGCGACAAAAATTTGTCAAAGGCTTTTGCCCTGCTCCTTTTTATGCGTTGCAGCGCCGGGACTATAATTGTTTTATGTTCTTTTTGTTTTTACTGTCCGCAAATAACTATTACCGCACAAATGAAGTGTGCCTAGGCGGAAGGAAGGTGGGCGTGACTTCGCTTCCGAAAAGTTATGTTCTCCCTCGAATTCAAGGGGGCGGAGCTTGTGCTTTTGTAGTCCCTTTAAAAGTTTGGGAAACCACAATGAAATGAAAACTGTGCCACAAATTCGAATTTGAAACATGTTGAAGTACGGGGCTAATTACGCAGCCATTTCTCTAGGTCGAAACTAAGCCTGTACAATGTGAAAGTTTTCCCCATATAGCTCCGTACCCTGCTATCTGGCCGAAGCACTCTTCAGATCATTTGAATAAGCTCCTCGAAAATCGCGAACATTTGCAATGCTAACCCACTGAACACACACACACACCAAGTAGAAGCTTAGACATACACAAGAATATATGTGGCAGTGGCAAGGAGTCCATTATATATGAAGAAAAGTATAGAAAATATATGTTTTAGACAGACAGATATTTCTAAATATCAAATAGGTTCCAGTTCAGGGATACTTTGATAGGTCACAAAGTATAAAGAGATTTATTTACATTTATTTAAAAATATATCCTTAATCGCATCTTCAAATCTTTTACTAGTGAAAATAGACATATCTATAAATGTAAAATAGGTCACAGATCAGGGATACTTTTTGTAGTTATCACCAAATATTCGGAGATTGATTTTTATTTATTTAAAAATATATTTTAAATGCACATTGGTGTCTATTACTAGTAGAAACTACTTGTTTTTCTTTGAGCCTGTATGATAAACTGTGTGGAAATAAAAGTAACAAAAATTGGAAAGTAATTCATAGTACAATATAATATTCCTAAGCTAAAAATTGCCCACTGTTTCAAATACTTTCGATTCACTGTTGGCAGACATATGCAAATTTATATGCAAATAGAGAAAGAGCTCACGCAGTCAGGTTTTTCCTTTTTTCAATCCTTTTTTTTTTGTGTTTGCTGGAACTTTTTTGTTGCCTTTCGTCGTAGTTCGATTAATTTTTTTTTAGCCTCATTTGATTGCGCAAATATTATGGATTTTTGTCGTTGTTGTTATGCTTGCAGATCCAAGTGGATAAGCTATAAGGGGGGCTGAGAGCCCGGGAACCGAACTCTCGCTAATGCTGATGATGACTATGATTGTGTTGTTGTCGAGATTTCCCATTTCCCATTTGGCATCTCGTCGTGTCGATTGTGAAAATGCTACCAGAAAACGAACGTCAGGTAAGTTTCCCTTTTCAATCCATTTTCCTCCACTTGATTTACGCACACGAGTCTAGAGAAGTTTTGCAATCGGCATAATAAGCTTTTCCATTTTGCTAATTAGCCGAGGGTTTCAAGTGAAAGGTCCTTAAATGCATCTGCAGCTAAAATCTGCTTAAGAGATTGTGAGTTATTTGTGGGCAGATCTCTGCTTAATTTCACAATTTGCAAAATGGGGTATAGTGACCCCCAGCAGTCGAGGGTGTCAGTTGAGGGTTAAACCTGCCACAGAGAGGCCTCGGCCAGCAATTTCGCCTTTTCCGCCATCTCCTCGTTACATTTTATGTCGCATAGTTTTCCCAGCACACACACACTTGCATATATGCATAAAGGTGTGTATGTATAAGGGTGTGTGTATATGGAAGGCATCTCAAATGGCGCCGCATTGTTGTTGCCTCGTGTTGTGCACTTGTCGCAAAGGCAGCAAAAAAAAAAAACGCCAGGAGACCCGAAAATGTGAAGTTACAAAGGCGAGGGAATTCTCTTTCTGTTTGAAATTAAGGAACATTATTAAAGCATATTTTTTAGGCATTTTTATTCTAAAACCAGCTGCGTAATTGAGTAATTAATAGTTAAGTTATACAAGATAATAAATATATAAATAAATATAGATGAAAAGGTAATTACTGTTCACTTTTTATTATTTAAAACTATATTAATCGATTGTTATCACCCTTAAAACCTTCAAATATTTATTCAAATAATCATCCCATAATTTTATTTAATGCTTCTAGGAAAGCAAATCTGTTTATTTTAATACCCTACATCCTTTAATCAAAAGGGTATCAGAAACCAGCAACGGCAGCACAACAACAAGATCTTATTCGCCTTTTTTTTTGTTGGTTTTTTTTTTTTGGGACTACACACATTCCAATGCCTTCGTCACGACTTGGCTCTTGTTCTTGTCGCTGCTCAGAGTGCCATTGCCATTTTATGAATAATTCATATCCACACATAGAACCACCAAAGAGGTGGTGCCCAGGACCTGAACCTGGTGAAAAAAAAGTAAGGGAGCGAGCAAAACCACACGCATTCATTTTCATATTGACACTCGTCGCGGCAGGCATTGAGTCCTCCGAAATCCATGCCCGGCACCCTCAGTGGCAGCTCCTCGTCAACGATTTTGGCGACATCATTGTCTTCTGGCCGGGTTTTTCTTTTGTCTACGCCTACGTTCTACTTTTTTGGCTGGCATTCTTAAAGCCTTGCCGGAAAAAATGCCAATGGGAAGGAAATAACAGAGAAGAGGCTGGGTTCACTGTAAAAATTTTAATTTTTATTAAAACATTTATTTGTGAGGCCCTGATTTTTTAAATGTATATCTTGTATTTAACAAATATCTTGTTTTTAAATTTGTTAATTAATTTAATGTGATTAAATATATATTGTTTTGTATTCAAATGTTTATTAAAAGATCTTTATCTTTTGCCTATTTAATCTCTATGTTTTCTTCAGAGAATTCATAGATTTTTATATTCATAATATAATTATATTGTATAGTGTCGATAAATTGTAAAAACAATATTAAACAAATTCAATATAAACAATAAGAAACAAGCTGTATTAACAAGTAAAGTAAGAAGGAAAGGAAATACAAATAAGCATTGTTTCCCGGTAATTTTGTTATATTTTAAGTGATGATTCTTTAAATAACTTATCTACCTTACATTAGTTAGTGCTGATATGTTTTATAAATATGCCAAAATCTATATATATTTAATTCTTCTTCGAACTCTTTGGCACTTGTGATTTTGGTCAGTGTCTTAGTCCTTCTGGTCATCAGCCGATGGCTTCATTAGGCACTCGCACTCACTTACAATCACTTACAGTCACGCCACGTTCTGTTTATGCCCCATACCAAAGTTGTTTTTCTTTCGTTCGGCTATTGCATATCCGTCCTGGCCCTATACATACATATATCCATCCTGCAGGTCCTGAACCCGTTATTCGCTCCCCGCTGTTTGCACTAACTGCTTTCGCTCACCGTTGATGTTGCTGTTGCTGTTGCTGTTGGTGGTGCTGCTGGTGCTGCCTTGGCCAAAAGTGATGCTAATCGGCAATTGGCCGCGGCGTCGTTATGTGGCTCGACTGTTACTATGTTTTTGTTGTTTCTGCTGCTGCTGCTGCTGCTGCTATCGGTGGCCGTATCTTGTTGCCAAATTCGCTGATTCACGTAATTTGCCGCGTCTGCAGCAGCGACAACAGCCAGAAGCCCTAGACAAAAGCCAAAGCCAAAAACCCAAAGCCAATGTCATGCCGTGCCGCTATTATACACGAGAAAACACTGCCGGAAAAGTGCAGGA
This sequence comes from Drosophila parvula, assembly GCA_018904695.1. NCBI lineage: Eukaryota > Metazoa > Arthropoda > Insecta > Diptera > Drosophilidae > Drosophila > Drosophila parvula. The sequence goes on along the minus strand of JAEIIG010010232.1, from coordinate 774 downwards.
AAAGTGGATTAGGAGGCGTGGTGTGCTACCCCCAAAACGTTGACTTTTCCGCGGGAAAAACTCACTCAGAGTATTTCCCATTCGTTGCACTTTTCCCAGCCATTTGCCGCCATTGTTTTGCAGCTAAATGAATCTTAAATAGCAACGTGAGCATCAACACAGATACGAATACTAGCTGCAGGGTTTGAAGTTTTCTTTTTTTTCCTCTGTTTCCTTTTGCTTTGGTTGGGTTTTCCTTGTACTTTTCCTTGTGGCTTTTCTTGCTTAGATCTTTCGATGACTGAGCTGAATTTTTAATGCCTTTTACTTTGGACTGCGATTTTAGGGAGAGGAGGGGCGAGTTTTCATCCAGGAAGTGACCATAAAAAGGGAGCTGGGATGATATTGTTAAATCATATCTAAGCTTAAGTCATTATCGAGACAATGGGCAATGGGCGGTAATCGGAAGATAATTAAAACAAAAGCTGGAAGTGAGATTGGCTAATGTGTTTATAGTGGCTATTAAAAACTGATAATTATGGATTTTTATTTATTGTTGAAATACTCTACTTCATATCTTATTAGAATTTTATGTATGGTAATAATTCATCTAATACACAAATAATGCTCCTAAATAAAGTGAATTTATCTAAATACTAACTAATCATTTTGATTGATTTTTTTTTAAATATGTTCATGGATTTAAATAATCTCGTCTTAAATAAAGGTCGAAGATATGGTTTTAGAATTTTATTAATCCTTTTTAATGGTTCTTTATCTTTATGTTACACATTA